>JAVTVY010009738.1:0-48276 GCA_036873755.1 Hanleya hanleyi
TTTTGATGGGGATCTTGTTCAAGAGGTACCGGTCTTGCATGAACATGTCTGCGTGCAGTCGACCCATCATATCCACCGAGGCACTGTTCGCAGTGAAAGCCTTCCGTTTGTTATATCCCCCATTGTCCACCGTGTCCATGTGCTCGGGTGTGTCCTTGTAGAATAAAGCGGTTGTCAGCTGAGATTTTTTAGCCTCTCGGCCATACGACAACAGTGTCTCGATGTAGGCTCGATAGGGGTACGTGTTGGTCGAGTCAATGATGAGTTTGTCGCTGAGAAAAATATCCACCTGTTGAAACATCGAGTGCAGCCAGAGATTCGTCGGGCCCACCGTTGCAGCTTGGACGATTCTGGTGCCATCCCCACTGACCACCTTGGCTTTCACATACAAGTAGTTATGGGCTAAATCCACATAGGCCGTATCCGCATTACTGATGGTGAACTCGATGGGCCCGGTTTCGTTGATGCTGGACAGCGGGAGATGCTCCACCCATAATCCTTGTTCGACACTGGTCTGTGTGGGCGGCACGGTCCACAAATCAAATTCACTGTTGGTGGAGGGGCAGGACTCGGCGTGGATCAGGACATGTTTTAAGAAAAGATATCCTTTGTCTTCTTCGATGTGCGTCGTCGCTGGGTCGGTCGTCGACTGGTGCGTGGTCTCGGTGGGGCAGCTCTTTTATTCCCTACGGTGCGTTGTGCTTTGGCCACCAAGACGCCTCCCGCTTCTTTGGCCCGCCGTTTCAAGGCTTCTTTGGATGCCGTACCCCCCAAGACATCACCGGCCACTTGCAGTCCACTGCGTACCGCTTGTTTGCCCATTGCTTTCACCCCACGCGTCACCAAGGGCAGGAACGTTTTGACGATGCTGCCGAGTATATTCCCCAGTCCATGTCCTCGTTGCATGCGTGCACCGCTAAAGACCGGAAAGCCACCCCCGGCCTGTTGGGCATAATAGTCCATATAGCTGCATGCATCGCACTCGTAAGGTACTTTCATTATGCAAAGTGGGGAGCACGTGCTTGTCGAAAATGAAGTGTCAGCACCACTTTTCCTCGTTCGAATGCCACCGGTCGTCCCGTGTCATCTCTTATATCCACCATGATCGTGTTGATGTCAGTTTGTCGTACGGGCAAGTAGAGCATGTGGGTGAAACTGTGGGTGACTTGACCTCCATACTTATTTTTAATGGGGACCACCCGTAACAGAGGTGTGTTGATATCGCCCACGATGTGGTTGTCCACCACGTCCGAGTAGACGTAAAGTCCGTACATACCCGACTTCATATCCATCGGCATCTCGCCATGGTGTTCGGTGGGACCAGCGAACGTCTTTAGATCGAAACCCAGCATTTGCTGTAGGATAGGACTCAGTACGACACTCGCCTTGCCGGTCACGATAAGCTCTGCCTTGTCGTTGTGTGCGTTGTAATCGAAGTCCACGTGATTCTTGAAGGAATAGGCTTTGATGGGTTTTGAAGTATTCGTCACCCCCCGTAGCGCCTTATAATGCAACAGTCTTGACAGCCCACCCATGAACTCTTTGGGGGTATCGTATTGGCCTTTGGGCAGGGTGAGTCGGGTGTTTTTGCCTTCGTAGGTCACCTCGTACCAGACTTCATTGGCTCGCACGTTGTACCATGAGTAAGGGTACTGAATATCCACGAGGCCACATTCCCATCGGCCAGGTAAATGTAACGGTTGCGGTAACTGGGTGACGTACTTGGCCACGGTGTTGTCAGGAAACACATCCAGCGAACTGTTACTGGGTAGGGCGAGGTAAAACATGGCGACTGAGCTGTCCTGCTGCTGCTGTTGGTTTTAATAGGTGTTCCAGGCCTTGGGCGGTTGTGTCCGGCGTCGTGTTCGTCGCGTTGACTTACTACGTGTCACGGCTCTGGAGATGTGGGGTGTCCTGGTCGAGGGTGGTTTTTTAAAGGTCTGAAAAGAAGGTGCCCGTTGTGGTGGTGGAGTTTTGGGGGGTGACTCCGGTTCCCAGTCGGCTTCCCAAGGTTGTGGTGATAGTCGTGGTGCACGAGTCGGTGAGTCACGCTGCATAAAGGCCCAGCGGTGGGGGTTCCCCACCAATTCCTGTGGTACATGCATGTCTTTCAAGCCTTGAGCGAAGACCTCCCATCCTCGAGGGTCCGTGTGCGATCTGCGTTGACGCATCAGATCATTCACTAAATCCGTCATGTGGGTCCCCGGGACCACCTGATTCTGTACCAGGAGTTCGCCTTTATCATTCCAAGTCATGTTAGGATTCTGTTTCATCCGTTGTAATACCAGGCCAGCTTGTTTCTTGAACGATGCAGGTACACTCTTCAGCACTTCGTCTTCCACCCACTGTGGGGCTGTGGGGGCTACCCCTGGTAATGGCGGCTGTTGGAACGGTGCTGAGGTCGGCGGTCTGTCACGTGGTGGTGGTGGTGGTGGTGGTGGTGGTGCTGTTGCTGGGGTAGAGCGAGTTTTGTATTGGTCCATGAACGTCATGTACCGTTGAAGCGTCTCATTGTACCGTTGTACTTTCTCACGGTCGCTTAACCCCGGTCTCTGTAAGATCTGTTGCATCTCTCCATCGAAGCTGTTTATGGTCTTCACCGTAGGTGGGACAGGGTAGGGTGATTGGAGGTTTTGCAGGAACCGTGGTTCGACGAGGACCATTTTTTCGTGTGGTTCATTGTCGGTCGAAGAGTCCACCCAATACTGGACCCAACACAGAAGCGGCCAACGGTGCTAAGATGGCCCCGAGAAAGCCGCCTTTCTGTAACACCTTTTTCTTTTGTGTTTGAGGGACCCGCTTGTGGACTAAGGTTCGGAGACCTGTCTTATGGTTGGCCAACTTGGTCTTCTGAGCCGGAGTCAGTGGTACGTTGCCTTTTAACAGGTTGTACCCGATCTCGCACAGACAGCGTACAAGGTCAGGGTCCGCACCGCGTACAATGGTTCGGACTAACTCGGGTGGAGCCGTCTTCAATACACGGAGCGTGGGAGCGTGCTTCCGTACTCGCGCAGACATCCTGTACAACTAATGCTAGAACCCACAACTCTGCTCTTTTTATCTACCTCAGAGACAAAGTCAACCCTGCTGTGGTATTCATTCTTTTTATTATTCCCCATCATCAAACACACAGACCCCAGCTGGGGGAGCCACTGTGGGTGTGTTTACATTATTTTTGCATGTACACGTGGTGGGCCTCTCCGGGAAAGATGCCGGTCCGTAGTCGAAGGTGCTCGGGGGTGGCTTGCTTGAGGTCGAAGAGCATATACCCGTGCTGAGGGGTTGTGGCATCTTTGAAGGCTTCCAACACAAACGGTGTGCGGCCGGGATACATCTGTCTCGCCAGGTGCAGCAGTTGAGTGGTATCTCTCGGGTTTTTGAAGACCACCAGGTAGTGGGCATTTAAGCTGATGTTCCGATGTTCTTTGTTTTTACTGAACAGATTCTGCACAATGTAGATGATGCTGAGCCGTCGATGATGGCTGCCTTTGGTAAAGAGTTGGGTCACCCGCGCATCCGTCTCCGCCATGAGATCATCCAGAACCACCAAGGTGTCGGGTTCCAAATCGGCCAGGTTGGGTAGGCCTTCCACGAACGTGATGTAGGGCATTGCTGCATACGCTGCCTGCCATTCTCCGTAACACCACACGACTCGGGCAATGGGTGGAGTGATCATGCTGTCGGCGTGTTCGAGGAGCTTCCTGACGAAGTGCGTTTTGCCGGAGCCCGTCGGTCCTGCGATGACGCAAGTGAAGAGATGCTGCCACCCAGGGTCCATGGTTCGAGGTGTATCCGTTGTCGTGGTAACCCGCTCTTGTAAATTTCGTACGAGTGAACTGGAGTGGTGGTGGGTACAACGTCGGTCGTCGTTGTCTGTTCACTGTCAGGGATGATGATGGGGGTGGGTACAACGTGGGTCGTCGTTGTCGGTTCACTGTGAGGGATGAAATCCGGTGGGTGTTCAGACGTAGTGGATGTACTGGGTGTAGGTGTAGAGCTTACACTCGACGTGGCTTGTACACGGGGTGTGGTGGTGGTGGTGGTGACTGGGCTCGATACGGGGTTGACTGGTGCTCTCTGTAGACCGGTTTCACTGGTGGCTGGTGTTCTCAGTTGGTTAAGTAACGTGCTGACATAGGCTACGTCGTAAAACACACCTCCGTACAACACACTCAACAGGGTTAGCAATAGCACCCCAAAGCCCACTTGTGCTTTGCGCGTTTTGGGAGACGCTGTGTTCAGAGGCAGCTGCTGTTTGTCCATAGCACTGTGGTCGGACGTGGAATGAAGGATGACGGCAGTGGTGTCTGGCTTTATAGTCGTTTCACCTGGTTGGCTGCGACCCAGGAATTGAAGGAACTGGGCCAGCCTTGCCATTTCACGAAATGAAACAGTTTGCCACGTCGACGTTCCGTTTTCAAAATCTGCTCCACCGTGTAGTAGTCTTGCTGTGTTTTACAACAGGCTGTAATTCCGTGTCGGTAGGTTCGCTCGTTTAGATCAGGAAGTGCTCATCGCTCCAGTTGGGCAAGTAACTTTTCTCGAACTTGCCCTTGACTTTACTGATCCGTACAGGGTCTCCGACCTTGTACACCGCCTTCGTCGTTCGCTGCGATGGCCTGGGGTACAAGACACGCCGGACTTGGGCTTCATTGCGTTGGGTCACGGTAATGGGGCTCTCTCTATACTCCGATGATAGGCTCGATTGTAACCCCTCACCAGTTTCGGGAGAACATCGATGTACCGCCTTGTATTCTTATAGGTGAAATATTTATACATGCGGCCTTTGAATGTCCTGTTGAACCTTTCCACCACGGAAGCCTTGGTCTCGTTGTACGTATGGAAGAAGAAGACCTTCTGGGCTTTCAGAAACTGTTGGAACGGTCTGTTGAGGAATTCCGTGCCTTCGTCGGTTTGCAAATACAAAGGTTTGCGCCCGGTCTTGAAGATGTCTTTGAACGCCGCTATGAGATTTGCCCCCGTTTTCGTCCGGATGGGTACCACCCACGCATACTTGGATAGGATATCGATGCACGTCAAGATATACCGATTCTCATCGTTGTGTTTGGCAAAGGCGCTCATGTCGACCAAATCCGCTTGCCACTGGGCATCTATTCCTCCTACGATGACCCGGTTCCGTAGAAAATGGCGACGGCCAGATCGATGTAAGGTATAGGTGTCTTGTCTTCTTAACCAATCTCGGACTTGGGCACGTTGTATCCCCTGGGGTTTGGCCGCTCGATAGAGAGCCGACAATGCGCTATAGGCCGCCAGGCTGTCGGGACTGTAGTATAAGTTATCCAACACCTTCTCCCAGCGCTTCATGGTGACACAATGATGATGGACCCGGAGAATATGGTTTATTTATAGCAAGTTTCTACCACCGTTGTGTTGGTTGACTGAGTCTAGCCGGGTAATCAATGGCATCGTCGTCGTCGGGTTCATGGCTAGACAGTTGTTCATGGGGTTCTGCCGCCGATTCTCTCAGGGCACGATCCCACGCCAACTGGTCTGATGATCGCTCGTCCGGTGTAAACAGCTGGTCCACAATAGGCACCACTTTCTCCAAGGCTGTCCACAGATCGGGGACTAGGGTGAAGCCTCGCGTAGGGTCTTGGTAGCGGCCCAGGCGTAGGAAGAAGGTGGTACGGTATATGTAGATGGCATTGTCTATGTGGATGAGGTGTCCGTCGAGCTCACCGCTCAACACCCGTTTAAATTTGGTCCAGCCGTCACGAGGTAGCGTCACCGTATTCGATACGGTCTCGGCGGGCGACCAGCAAACATCTCCACGGTCTTCCACGAGGGTGACTTTATCTTCATAGACGTGTAACCCCACCTGGAGTGTAAGGGGCAGGATGGCTCGTAGGACGGGTGACATGCCTGCTCCAATGTCGAACGGTGAATGACACACACTGTGTCTGACCCTCGTATTTATAGTGTCAATACCACAGCGCCAGGATCAATAGGGCACAGACTATTGTGAGGCCAACCAGCCGGCGCTGGTTCCGGCGTGAGCGGTCCAGGTCCATAGCGCGAGCATCAAGGATGGCTGTCATAGTCCAGTAGTGGTGAGTGATGGCACGCCTCTCCATCGAGTGCACTCTGTGGAGGACCGCTTCTGTGAACTCGTTGAGGATCTGGCGTCGCCCCTCGTTGTCGTCGCCATCTGCAAACATGGACCGGACCACTGCTCGGTAACCCGTGAATGAATTCACCACGGTGGCATGCTGTAAAAGGCGAGTCGCATAGGGCTGGATCTCCGCCATGGCTCTGCAACCGTAGAAATGAAGGTGTGGGATCCCGAGTGACGTGTTTTATAGACCAGGTCACACATGCGCGCCTAGCTCTACGGGTGTAGTCCGTGATACGTACTATTCTGATGGGTTATGTGGCTCCTATAGAGATAGTACTTCATCGACCATGGGGATTACTTTTTCCAAGGCTGTCCATAGATCAGGGTCCAGAGTAAAACCACCTTGCTTGAGACAGAGGAGTCGAGCAAAATAGGGACCGCGGAAAATGTAGACGTCGTCACACAGGTGAATGCTATCACCGTCGAGGTCAGCCAATAACACCCGTTTCAAGGTAGTCCAGCCTTCCGGGGATAAAGAGACACGCGCTGGTTCAGACGTACACCAACACCTACTGTCGTCATCGATGAGCTCCACGCGTTTGGGATACAACAATAGGGTGCAGTCCGGTGTAAGAGTGCGGGTCTCCCTCACACGCTCGTCTTCAGGCAAGACTTCAACTGGAGGTGCTGCTGGGTCCCATGGAAAATCTTCTCCACGTCTCATGCTTTCGTCTAATACAAGCTGGTCAGGCAGGCAGACAGGCAGGCAGGTCAGGCGGGCAGGCAGGCAGGCAGGCTGGTGAGGCAGGCAGGCAGGTCAGGTAAGTCAGAGAGCTCCGCAAGGTAGTGCAATGAATACACCCAATCCACTAAAAATCACCTCTTTTTATACGTTTTTCTCATGCCGCCATGTTGTACACCGCCATCTTGTACAACATGGCCGCCAATGCCGCCATCTTGTACACCGCCATCTTGTACAACATGGCCGCCAATGCCGCCATCTTGTACACCGCCATCTTGTACAACATGGCCGCCAATGCCGCCATCTTGTACACCGCCATCTTGTACAACATGGCCGCCAATGCCGCCATCTTGTACACCGCCATCTTGTACAACATGGCCGCCAATGCCGCCATCTTGTACACCGCCATCTTGTACAACATGGCCGCCAATGCCGCCATCTTGTACACCGCCATCTTGTACAACATGGCCGCCAATGCCGCCATCTTGTACACCGCCATCTTGTACAACATGGCCGCCAAGCCGCCATCTTGTACACCACCATCTTGTACAACATGGCCGCCAAGCCGCCATCTTGGTCCCACACTTGACCTCTCCTCCTCAAATCCTCCCCAAATGACCTCTACATCCGGGTGAAAACTGACTCTATTCACGCTTACGCTACTACTTGCCCCACATAGCTCGACATTGCCCCACATAGCCCGACATTGTCCCACATAGTCCGACATAGTCCGACATTTCCCCACATAGCCCGACATTGCTCCACATAGCCCGACATTGCCCAACATAGCCCGACATTGCCCCACATAGCCCTACATTGTCCGACCGGTTGAATCGGTGCGTAAGTCCCTTGTTATACCCTTACATGAAATATGGAACGACCAAGGCTAAACCTACCATAAAACTCCCGGGTTAGAAGGTTGAATCTCTCCGAAATATATTTATAGATAGAGGGCTACAACAAGAAAACTGTAGACAATCACAGCTGTCATTTCATCATCTCTGTCGTATTCCTCAACGAAGTCGCTAAAAAGGCTTCGCGTCAGAACCACATATTTTTACCAGAATGATCGGTGATCTGGAACTGATATGTGCACTATATTTAGTTACCTTTATTATATATCAATATGTTCCTTGGATCATACTGTAGGCAAATATTATATACTGTCGGCAAATTTAATATTATTATAGGTATACAGAAACTATGGTTCATGGGGTCAGCAGATGTCAATTTAACCTCATCATTTACATTTGAAATGAAGTAATAAATATACTGTACGTTCTCAATTACAATGTACGCTATTTCAGCTTTCGAAAGGATCTCGTACGATAAGATGGACAAACGGCCCCAGCGAGCAGCTCATTCACAGCGGATCACGTGACTCAAGTGGAATTGAATGGATTCGGGTTGAACACCGAGAGCGCGGTTTGCAAGGCCAAGCATATTTTACTCGTGGTTTTACACTTCTTTCCCTCTTATTAAATTGATGTTGTTATGTGATATCTTCGTGCCATCCCTGTTACGTTAATGCCGTTAATTGCATAAATAAAAAGATGAATACGGAAATGAAATAATAGATTTTACTCGCCACTCGCTGAATTGAGTGTCCGCAAGTGTCATTTCTTTAAGAGAACCAACGACAACTCTCATAGTTTTGGCGTCTGCAACATACTGCAGCCTCATGTGCGGTAGGTGACGAGCATCCTATATGGCGTTCGACTGACAACCACGCACAATGTGGTGAACAAGGGCAATCAGCAATGTTTAAAGTTGCGAATGTATATGCTCTTAGTTCATCGTGCCCAAAGTAACTGTTGCATGACCAGTTTCATTTGACCGAAAGGTCCTTCTGGGTTTACGCTGATGACCAGCTGCACATGCGCCACGTCTTTACTGGTGGTAGAACTGTTGTCGGTAAGGATTAAAATAGATGCGCTATGGCCGTAAACTGCATTTGTCTATTTACCCATTATGATTGGTCAACAGATAATTTTTTCATTTGGCCTTGATTTCATTTACTTGGCAAGACCATTGTTGATATCGCATACATCACATATTCTTCATCATGGACATATATATTTTTACATATTTATGTGCGAATTCAACGCACAGATTTAGTTCCCTGAGACCACGTTTGTACGACTAAATACTATTTTTTATCAAATTAGTCTAGATATTGTTGTGTGCAATTCTCTAATCACGCGGGCAAAGCTAGCACGGGAAGAGAAAACTTTGCAACATTTGCTGAATATTATATCTTGAGATATAGACCATTTCCACTCATTCTTTCTACTAACAAATATTCACATATATATTGTAATCATGGTGAAAAATCGAAAAATGCATAAAACTATCAAAACATTTTGGACGAACATTTTGGGATTCGAACCAGCAGATCATCAATCAAAACGATAACTCTTCTCGCGACTCTATCCATTCGGCCAGCTCTTAATCGTACATATAACGTTGCTCCAATTATCGTATTTGAAATTGAACACCAAATGACCAAAAACAATATTCCATAAAGTTTCATTTTTTATATGAAGATAAACGATAACCAAAACGTGCTTTGTTGAACAACTAGGGATTCAAAAGAGAACTGTTATGTGTGAATATTTTTGTGGTTATAGTTTATCTTCATATATTTTCAGATAGGCAAACCATGCTTTTTCAGCCCAAAACTGTCATTTTCACACAAACCTACCACTTTGGAGAGCTCTTGTTAAACAACCATTGCACTCATGCTCCCAATACTTCAAAGGGAGTTGAAAAAAATGTCATAGTTTATGCTAATTGAGACGAGCATTTCATATTTTAAGTTTCATTTTTCATCTACAATCGTACCTCACCTGGGGCGGTTTGTCCACCTTAACGTACCAGGTCCTTTAAAGGCTAACTGTAAATATGACGCTGAAAATCTGAACACGTAGACGGCTCTGTGGGTCGCCATATTGGATTTTTGATTCATTTGCTAGATGACAGAGTTATATAATAACCTGATATACCGATTGCATCAGATGAAATAAGGTGAACTGATGTGGAAAGTCAAGATTGTATCTGTCAAAACAGTCAAGATTGGCGAAAGGAACCATCACATATCCTTGCGTTGTTGACCAGCTGCACGAACACATCCGGTTAAGTTGATTTTTAGCGACTTTTATCAAACTCTTGTTCATTTGAAATACTGAAAATTTTCCGCACAAGAGCTTTTATAATTGTAAAAACACGGACTTGGAACAGTTGGATTTATTCTCAGCGGGAAGTATCTCAGCGGGAAGTATCTCCCGGAAATGAACAATCTGGTACTACATCCACGTGCCATGATAAAGCTCACAAAATGGCTGACGTTGACAGCAGAGTATTACTGTCATACAAATTCTATGCTAACGGTTCAATCGTTAAAACGAAGTCCTCCAAAAATCGTGGGATACTAATTTATGTCATATTGATATAAAATATAAATTGCGAAGGAAAATTGTAGATTAAAATTCTAATTGCTTCTGAATTATAGGGGGTCTATATTTCAAAGCAAGTTAAACATTTTGATCTTTACGAAATCTCGGATAGACCCATGTGAATGTCAGATTTCTAGAAATATTTTCTATTATGTTGATGACTTCGGACAGACCCGTGACAGTGGGGAATACATAATTCCTGGGACGCCATGTCAGTGAGGAGGTTACCTATTTTTATCTCGTATTTTGCAGAACTCGTGGTCCAGTCATTCCGAGGTTTGACCTGACAATAATTGCAACAAGAGGTTTGTCTACTTTTTTTTATCAAGAAATATGTCCTGGGCACTTATCAATATTCTTAATAATCAGACTGAGGCCCAAATGACGAATAAAATTAACAGTTATTATTACTCTCAAATAGATGCAATCGAGAATAAAAATAAGTTCCAGACGCGGTGGAAGTAATTCAACATTTTGTTTCCGCCTCCCGCGTAGTGTTTTTTTTTGTGTGGAAAATTTACCCACTTTGTTGCATTTTCGGAGAAGATTTTAGTTTGAAAATTTTCAAAATTTCCGCCTTTCTATCTCTTTCAAAGAGAACAAAAATCTGTATAATGTTGAATGTGTCGTTCGTTCCCTGAAGCTGTGGATACAGCACACGACTGATTTTATATAAATACAATTGGCCCCATACAAGAATGCCCTTTTGCTTCCATTTTTATTTTTAAAATGAGATATTTGGTCCATTCAATCCCATACTAAATTCAGGCAGAACAGCTTATCACCGGATTTTGTCAATTTCGTACTGTGACGTTGAAGTATTACTATTCCCCGAGTCTTCAAACTTTGGGGAAAGACTTTTCTGACGGTGTATACAGCCTGGCCCAATGTTTAATCTGATTAACTGCTGCGCTGTTCCGCCCGCTTCAGCCATTGCTCGCCTCTATTGTTGAATATGAATGCTCAGACGAAATGATAGTATTGTATATTCAATTTGGCACTTTTACTGTTATGGGTGATTGGAAGCTTTGCTTCATGGCACGAATCTGAACTGTTAACCTATTTGACCTCGTATGTCTTTAGCAATCAATTAATTCAACTGAACCACTATAGCCTTCTTCACCAATGGGCTGGTTACTGTTAAGTTAAGTCAAATAAATTCCAGCTGACCCTGTATGACTTTGCAACTATCTCAAAATATGTATACGGTTGTGTGTAGGTTGACATATATTAGATACAAGCGTCTAGTCCATCATATATATTCAAAAGTCGTTCTGTACAGAATTTCCGCGTCCAAAGACATAATAATCCATATCGGCACAATCAAAAAACAATCATAGTATACATGAACAGATTATAGTTTCATGCAGAAGAGTATACCAGGTGTATTTCAGTGTTCAATAATATGCTGAAACTATCTTTCAAAACAAAGCATTGATCAGGGTTGACTGATACCGTGATGGAAACAAGTAGTAGGTAGCAATGATTTAAAGCCATATTTTGCCGGGGGAGATAACTCTTGCATCCACCAGGGGGCGCCACCAGCTCAAGAGACCAAAAACTACCTCCAGCACAGAAGAGTTCCAATCTAGGGGGAGGTAACTCTGGGTGACTATAGTTCCGGCAAAGGGCCCCTGGGCATGTATTCTTCCGCGGTGATGCGGTCGCGGGAAAAAGCTTCCGCGGAGAAAAAGTAGTCCCCAGACTTCAAATACGCTGCATGGTCCGATTGGGTCGAGTGAGGTATCAAAGTGAACCATTCGTGAAGGGGCATCCAGTCATGGGTGGGTGCATGTAAAATTAGGATTTTTTCCCGAAACTATAAAAAGCGGAACACGGACTTTACCCCTAAAATAGGGGAAAACACCTATGATTGTGATATGGGTTGTTTTTCGAGTCTCGTCATTTAGAACACGATGGGAAGGGTTTCGAAGCGAAACGGTGACATTTTTGGAAAAAGTTCACCGAGGCCTGGGTAGGCCCATAGGCCTATACTGCATGGCTATGGAGGTATAGGTCCATACGGGGTGAACGTTTTGGGGTCTAGGTGAGCCCCTAATGGTCCTATGGTGTCGTATGAGGTCTTATTTTGAAGCTCTCGTGGAGTTTGTAATGTATCGAACAGTCGCCCCCCTCAAGACCCTCACATATACCCGGATGACGGACGTTACCGAAAAGACACGGACATTACCGAAAAGACACGGACGTCACCGAAAAGACACGGACGTACCCGAAAAGACACGGACGTACCCGAAAAGACACGAAGGTGAACGACATTGTGGAAAAACCCCACAGACAGGTCAGTACATGTCCTATCATGTAGGATAAAAGGATTGATCTGTAATCTGTGTTGTTGTTGCTCTCTTTTTTGGACTAAGGGCAGTGAAGGAAGGTATTTTGTGTAGAGATGGACCATCCTTGGTCCGAATGCGTCGTGTGAGGTGTCATCTTGTAGCAACGCCCGCCAACGCCAAGCGTAGCGCTTCAACGCCCTGGTGAAATAGCTCAGAAGTTCTGATTTTTCTAGATATTCCATGGAATTGTCACTAATTCTTCGAAATGCAGTGACGCCCGTCAACGTTCGTAGTTACGCCTTAACGCTCTAACATAATGCCTTGACGCCATGATATAGACCGGATAGAGAACAACAACAACAACAAGGATGACACATGAGAGAACAACAACAACAAGAAGTTTTTTCATATAGTTTATTTTCCCCAATGTTACATCATACCCACGCTGGGGGAGCCGCGTTGGGTATGTTTACAACTCAAAAAGACTCTTGCCCAATCAGAGGCCACCATTTGCATCTGTCATATTCGTTCCTGTCCGTTAGATGTATTCTTGTCCAATCAGAAGTCGCCATTTCAGAAAGTTCCATCTTCGGCCATGTTCGCTCTGAACCGTTTATTCTAATCATCGTCGGACAGGCCTGGATGTTCTTCGGGCAGCATGTCCTGAAACAGTTGTTTGCGCATTCTGATCGCATTTTCCAGGGCCTCGGTGGGTGGTAGCCCCATAGCCTCTTCCAAGTGACGCTTGGTCTTCATGATGGACCTGTGCGTGGGGTCGCCTTTCATTTCAAGCGGTAGTAAGGTATACTGTTCATAGATCGCCATGGCTGTTTTCCTGATGCGGGGGCGCATTTGGGTGTACGTCTGTTGTAAATTATCCTCTCCGGCGTCCTCGATCGCTGCAGCGTAAGTATTGATATCTGCTGTCACAATACGATCCCAGAAGGTAGGTTCTGCCTCACTTTCCACGGACGTAGGCTGACTATCTGAGGTCAAGCTCTCCGTATCACTAGATAGACTCTCAGCAATCTCTGTTTCGGTATCAGTCGATACACTCTCAGCAGTCTCTGTATCAACATCCGCCTCAACGGACTCCTCGGAGTCTTCAATCCCATGTATATTTTTCTGGTGTCGCATCATATCGTAATGTCTGGTGAACGTGCGTTCGCACTCAGAGCAAGTGTAAGCCATGTTGACGGTTGAACGTCGACAGTGCGTGTTTTTGGAAATACGCTTGCTTTTATAGACAGTAACGCCCATCAACGCTTAGCTTAACGCTTCAACGCCCTGGTGAATTAGCTCAGAAGCTCTGATTTTCATGGAATTGACACCAATTCATCGAAATGCAGTGACGCCCGTCAACGCCCGTCGTTACGCCTTAACGCCCGTCTCAACGCCTTAACACACTTTCGTAACGCTTTAACGTCGTTTAATGATGCGTTCGAACAAATGTTTCTTTTGTGCTATTGCTCTGACATACGCCGCTTTCCAGTTCATGCCCGAGGTTTTCAACATCGACGCTGTTCTTCCAATTTCCATATGGACTGGGTCCTTATCCAACAATTTCATATGGGTCACGAGGTCGACATACCGCTGACGTAAAGCCCGTCGTAGTCTGGGTGCCAATTCGACCAATACATAAGGACTGATGAGGGACACATGTTCATTCCTATATGTACAGACACCACCACCAACACCACCACCACACACTACCACCACACAAACACACACACACCACCACCACATTCCACCACCACCACCACCACCACCACCGCCACCACCGGGCGTTGACGGGCGTCAACGCCCGGTGGTGGTGGTGTGAGCTCCCGTGTGGCAGAGCTCTTGGATCGGAGCTCTTGGAGCTCAAAGCGTGTGGAGTTCAGAGCTCGGAAGTGAAATTTGCATATGACCTCTGTGAGGTCACTTCCGCTTCCGTTCACGTGACCGGAACTGACCTTTGACCCCTGCACGCAATGTACAGACACCACCACCAACACCACCACCAAACACTACCACCACACACACACAAACACACCACCACCACATTCCACCACCACCACCACCGCCACCATCGGGCGTTGACGGGCGTCAACGCCCGGTGGTGGTGGTGGACGTGACCGGAACTGACCTTTGACCCCTGCGCGCAATTTTTATCCGGTATTGTTAGCGCGCGCAGGGATCAAAGGTCAGTTCCGGTCACGTGAACGGAAGCGGAAGTGACCTCACAGAGGTCATAGGCAAATGTCACTTCCGAGCTCTGAGCTCCACACACTTTGAGCTCCAAGAGCTCCGATCCAAGAGCTCTGCCACACGGGAGCTCCCACCACCACCACCGGGCGTTGACGCCCGTCAACGCCCGGTGGTGGCGGTGGTGGTGATGGTGGAATGTGGTGGTGGTGTGTTTGTGTGTGTGTCTGTACATTGCGTGCAGGGGTCAAAGGTCAGTTCCGGTCACGTGAGCGGAAGCGGAAGTGACCTCACAGAGGTCATATGCAAATGTCACTTCCGAGCTCTGAGCTCCACACGCTTTGAGCTCCAAGAGCTCCGATCCAAGAGCTCTGCCACACGGGAGCTCCCACCACCACCACCGGGCGTTGACGCCCGTCAACGCCCGGTGGTGGCGGTGGTGACGGTGGTGGTGGTGGTGGAATGTGGTGGTGGTGGTGTGTGTGTGTGTGTGTGTGGTGGTAGTGTGTGGTGGTGGTGTTGGTGGTGGTGTCTGTACATATAGGAATGAACATGTGTCCCTCATCAGTCCTTATGTATTGGTCGAATTGGCACCCAGACTACGACGGGCTTTACGTCAGCGGTATGTCGACCTCGTGACCCATATGAAATTGTTGGATAAGGACCCAGTCCATATGGAAATTGAAAGAACAGCGTCGGGCATGAACTGAAAAGCGGCGTATGTCAGAGCAATAGCACTAAAGAAACATTTGTTCGAACGCATCATTAAACGACGTTAAAGCGTTAAGAAAGTGTGTTAAGGTGCTGAGACGGGCGTTAAAGCGTAACGACTGGCGTTGACGGGCGTCACCGTATTTCGGTGAATTGGAGTCAATTCCATGGAAATCAGAGCTTCTGAGCTAATTCACCAGGGCGTTGAAGCGTTAAGCTAAGCGTTGATGGGCGTTACTGTCTATAAAAGCAAGCCTATTTCCAAAAACACGCACAGTCGACGTTCAACCGTCAACATGGCTTACACTTGCTCTGAGTGCGAACGCACGTTCACCAGACATTACGATATGATGCGACACCAGAAAAATATACATGGGATTGAAGACTCCGAGGAGTCCGTTGAGGCGGATGCTGATACGGAGACTGCTGAGAGTGTATCGACTGATACCGAAACAGAGATTGCTGAGAGTCTATCTAGTGATACGGAGAGCTTGACCTCAGATAGTCAGCCTACGTCCGTGGAAAGTGAGGCAGAACCTACCTTCTGGGATCGTATTGTGACAGCAGCTATTAATACTTACGCTGCAGCGTTCGAGGACGCCGGAGAGGATAATTTACAACAGACGTACACCCAAATGCGCCCCCGCATCAGGAAAACAGCCATGGCGATCTATGAACAGTATACCTTACCACCGCTTGAAATGAAAGGCGATCCCACGCACAGGTCCATCATGAAGACCAAGCGTCACTTGGAAGAGGCTATGGGGCTACCACCCACCGAGGCCCTGGAAAATGCGATCAGAATGCGCAAACAAGTGTTTCAGGACATGCTGCCCGAAGAATATCCAGGCCTGTCCGACGATGATTAGAATAAACGGTTCAGAGCGAACATGGCCGAAGATGAAACTTTCTGATATGGCGACTTCTGATTGGACAAGAATACATCTAACGGACAGGAACGAATATGACAGATGCAAATGGTGGCCTCTGATTGGGCAAGAGTCTTTTTGAGTTGTAGACATACCCAACGCGGCTCCCCCAGCGTGGGCATGATGTAACATTGGGGAAAATAAACTATATGAAAAAACTTCTTGGTGTTGTTGTTCTCTCATGTGTCATCCTTGTTGTTGTTGTTGTTCTCTCTCCGGTCTATATCATGGCGACAAGGCATTATGTTAGAGCGTTAAGGCGTAACTACGAGCGTTGACGGGCGTCACTGCATTTCGAAGAATTAGTGACAATTCCATGGAATATCTAGAAAAATCAGAAAATCCAGGGCGTTGAAGCGTTAAGCTTGGCGTTGGCGGGCGTTGCTACAAGATGACACCTCACACGACGCATTCGGACCAAGGATGGTCCATCTCTACACAAAATACCTTCCTTCACTGCCCTTAGTCCAAAAAAGAGAGCAACAACAACACAGATTACAGATCAATCCTTTTATTATGCGTGAATGGGGCGTAACCTGTGAACATGATAGGACATGTACTGACCTGTCTGTGGGGTTTTCCCACAATGTCGTTCACCTTCGTGTCTTTTCGGGTACGTCCGTGTCTTTTCGGGTACGTCCGTGTCTTTTCGGTGAAGTTCGTGTCTTTCCGGTGACGTCCGTGTCTTTTCGGTAAAGTCCGTGTCTTTTCGGTAACGTCCGTCATCCGGGTATATATGAGGGTCTTGAGGGGGGCGACTGTTCGATACATTACAAACTCCACGAGAGCTTCAAAATAAGACCTCATACGACATCATAGGACCATTAGGGGCTCACCTAGACCCCAAAACGTTCACCCGGTATGGACCTATACGTCCATAGCCATGCAGTATAGGCCTATGAACCTACCCAGGCCGCGGTGATCTTTTTCCAAAAATGTCACCGTTTCGCTTCGAAACCCTTCCCGTCGTGTTCTAAATGACGAGACGTGAAAAACAAGACCAAACAACCCATATCACAATGAACGTGTGTGAATTTCCCAGGTTGGACCTATACCCCATAGCCAGCCTATGGGCATACCCATGCCTCGGTGAGCTTTTTCCAAAAATTTCACCGTTTCGCTCCGGGACCCTTCCCATCATGTTCTAAATGACGAGACGTGTAAAACAAGACCAAACAACCCATATCACAATAAACGTGTGTGAATTTTGCAGGTTGAACCTATAGCCCCCATATAGCCAGTATGGGACTATATGGGTTATATGGTACTTTTCCAAAAAATTCACCGTTGCGCTCCGAGACCCTTCCCATCGTGTTCTAAATGACGAGACGTGAAAAACAAATCCAAGCAACCCATATCACAATGAACGTGTGTGAATTTCCCAGGTTGGACCTATACCCCCGATGGCCAGCCTATGGCCTATATACAGACCTCGGTGACTTTTCCCAAAAAGTTCACCGCTTCGCTCCGGGACCCTTCCCATTGTGTTTTTCTCGGCGAGGCGAGAAAAACGAGACCCCACAAGCCATAGTAACACCCCCAAAAAAAATTGACCATCCCCATACCCCATACAGGCATTTTCCCTTATATTGTATAATACAGACCCCTATTGTTGGGGTAAAGTCCGAGTTCCGTTTTTGATAGTTTCGGAAAACAATCCTAATTATACATGCACCCACCCCATTGACTTGATAGGCAGGCCCCAATAAGCCCGGGGACCGATATTAGCCCTTTGGGCTAGAGGTGATATGTGTTTTCCCCTATGTTAGGGGTAAAGTCCGTTTTCCGCTTTTTATAGTTTCGGCAAAAAATCCTAATTTTACATGCACCCATCCCATTGACTTGATAGGCAGGTCCCAATAATCCCGGGGCCCGATATTAGCCCTTTTGGCTAGGGTTGATAGGTGTTTTCCCCTATTTTACGGGTAAAGTCCGTATTCCGCTTTTTATATTTTCGGAAAAAAATCCTAATTTTACATGCACGCACCCCATTGACTTGATAGGCAGGCCCCAATAAGCCCGGGGACCGATATTAGCCCTTTTGGCTAGGGTTGATAGGTGTTTCCCCCTATTTTAGGGGTAAAGTCCGTGTTCCGCTTTTTATAATTTCGGGAAAAAATCCTAATTTTACATGCACCCACCCATGACTGGATGCCCCTTCACGAATGGTTCACTTTGATACCTCACTCGACCCAATCGGACCATGCAGCGTATTTGAAGTCTGGGGACTACTTTTTCTCCGCGGAAGCTTTTTCCCGCGACCGCATCACCGCCAGACCGCATCACCGCGGAAGAATACATGCCCAGGGGCCCTTTGCCGGAACTATAGTCACCCAGAGTTACCTCCCCCTAGATTGGAACTCTTCTGTGCTGGAGGTAGTTTTTGGTCTCTTGAGCTGGTGGCGCCCCCTGGTGGATGCAAGAGTTATCTCCCCCGGCAAAATATGGCTTTAAATCATTGCTACCTACTACTGAAACAATAACCCTTGTAGCTGTAGTCAACACGTCCGTGGTTGATAAACTTCTACACAAGCGCTGTCAGCATTGCAGTGATTGACAAAAGAGAAGGCAGGGGATACGTCTGTGTCTAACTTCAGAATTTTTTAATATAACGTGACATTTTAGACTAAGTTCTTCCAATTTCATCGGGTAACTCGGCGCATTTCGGTCGATTCATATAAAACCAAAATTCAAAACATCAACTAAAACAAATAACACGGCCAACTTTTGGAGACACGGAAGCCTGATCCACACTCAGAAGGAAATTCTCTTAACCCGGAGTACATCTCAACCGTTTTCGCCATAAACTATACTATCAGGAGTGAGTGAGTAGGATTTAACATCGTTTTCAACATTTTTTCAGTCATATCACGACGGCGCCTTCATGTGCCAGAGCACCAGAGTGTCCAAAGTCCCTATTATTCTGGACACTGACTGATCAGCCCAGAAAGTCGGTGTAGAGAATAGGAATGTCCGTCGGATAAGAATGTCCGTCTTCTATCCTATATCCCAGGTAGGACACTTTTCTCCACATTGGGGACAGGTGTCCGTCCTTGGTTGCAATAAAAAAAGGATATGAAGAAGGACACTCATCACCGATACGTTCTTATCCACCACACCGGCTCTTGGACCGGAGCAGCCTTGACCCCCATCGCCGCCACAAAACCCCGATCCACATGAGCAAAAAAGCACATGAGCACATGTTTTGCCCTCAAAACAAGGGTTTTGGGAGGGTAGGGTGGTTTCAGGGTGAAGTGTCGAAATACGGAGTCTGTCTCTCTCTCTATATACACCATGGGGTTATGCATAGATACCCCATATTTCGACACTTCACCCTAAAACCACCTCCCATCCTTCCAAAAACTCTTGTTTTAAGGGCCTGTGGACATCACCGAGCATTAAGAGGACCGGCCAGACCAAACATTCGACCCATTTCAGCGGAATGACATAAAATCAAACCGTATAATACTGATAACACCTGCCAGCTTACTCTGATACGCCGTTGGAGCATAATTACAGGCACAGATTTCTGGGATCCCTAGCTATTTTTTTATAATCAAAACAGCAATGTGCAGTAAATAACACAATACATCGGTATTCTCTGGAATATACACCAATCAATACTTCTGTATATATTTCCTCTCCCTCACTCGTTCGTTCTGGCGCACTTGTATAACCATTCGTTTATGTTAAAGCTTTTATTGTGGATGCAAAGATATCTTGTGAACACCACAACTCAATAAATCCATCCCTAGATAGTTTCAAAGGACGCCTGCACAAAGACGGGTACAACAAGAGTTGTCGCCCGTGCTTCATGAGTTCAACAGGACATCTCCGGCGGCTTCAGTATTGGAATTGTACATTTTCGGCTGCAGATTCAGTTATACAACCCATACGAACCAGTCAAGAAGAATAAAGGAGTGATAAAGTCTTAAGGAATTATTCTGGAACGAAAAGCCAAGGCTTCATTTCTTTATTTTTGCATTTTTTGCTGTCGCCTGCACTTACAACATTTACGGTGAGCTAAAGTTACTAAAACTAAGGAAGGAAACATGGTCGATTTCCAACTGTCCAACGATCTATTATCGTCATCAGCCGGTTATGGATGTTTTTCTTTATATTTTCTTTGTTGTTGGAACGAGATCGAACGCGGTATACTTCGATTGCGAATTGGACCTTTTTACATTCCCGGGATTCATTTAGTGTCCCTATTTATTGAATACGGGTCAAACATAGGGGTATGTCTATCCTTTGGCTCACAAATAGAAACCTTGACGTGCTGAAGATGAGGTGAGATTGGTGTGCACTGGAACATTTTTTCATTTTTTGCGAAAAAATCTTCGCTCTTGTTCTGTAGCCGTCTAAGCTCTATTTAGATTCAAGAAATTCTAAAATATCTGTTGTGCTTTTCTCTAGAATTACGATCCAACAACAATGGTTAAGTTAGTTGCTATTTTAGACCCCTGCATCACATAAAATACTTCTCAGAGATCGAATTTGAAGAGAAGAATTTTGTTTGTGATTCCCATTCCAACGGAATCATCTGTTAATAGAATAACCGATGAGATTAGTAACTACTACTATCCAGGAAACAAAATAATACACTTTAATAACATTTTAGGATGGAAGTAACTTTCACCATTTGATTACAATGTCCCAGAAAATAGCGATGTGCTTGTGTACATTGTGAGTGCTGTCAACATATCAGTGGTTGACATAAAGAATGCAGGGAATACATCTGTCGTCCGTCAGCCTGTTGTTGACGCATCTTAATCTGTCTATTGTAACTGCCACGTGACTCTGAACCAGATGGAGTAATCTACCTTCACAAGATGCAATAGTCGTGAGGGGGACCTTCACAGGATGCGATCGTCGTGAGCGGGACCTTCACAGGATGCGATCGTCGTGAGGGGGACCTTCACAGGATGCGATCGTCGTGAGGGGGACCTTCACAGGATGCGATCGTCGTGAGCGGGACCTTCACAGGATGCGATCGTCGTGAGGGGGACCTTCACAGGATGCGATCGTCGTGAGGGGGACCTTCACAGGATGCGATCGTCGTGAGGGGGACCTTCACAGGATGCGATCGTCGTGAGGGGGACCGTCACAGGATGCGATCGTCGTGAGGGGGATGTGAATTTCTATCTCGAGTGGGTCATTCTTTCATGTAGAAAGTCGCGAGAGAGCAGGTGCATACATGTACATGGAGATGGCAAGCCTGATATACAGTGTCCTCCAGCTCAATCTTACAATTCTAGTAAATTCCTGCCCATCTACACCGATACACCCACTCATGTTTACCCGGTCCGTGTAACCTTGCACAATTCAATTTTCGTTTTTTGTTTTTGTGTTCTCAAAATCAAAAATTGAAAATTGACCGTCAATTTTCAATTTTCGTTTTTTGTTTTTGTGTTCTCAAAATCAAAAATTGAAATTTGACCGTCAATTTTCAATTTTCGTTTTTTGTTTTTGGTTTCTCAAAATCAAAAATTGAAAATTGACCGTCAATTTTCGTTTTTCGTTTCACTTGTCCCAAAAATGAAAATCAAATAATGAAAATTGCCTCGACTTGTCCGTTTTTCGTTTTTTGATTTTAACTTTGACTCGTCAATGTTAACTGCGCACGCGCAAGACTTATGATGTCACTTTCGGTTCGCGGAGTAGTATGGAAAGCGCAAATCGGATTGTTTAGGCAGGTGTGGAGCATAATATGGAAAAACAGTAGGGGGCAAGATGTGGGAGTTTCACTACACTATAGATCCCTGGAGCCAGGCATTCGAGCTAGAATATAATGGGCCAACTGCGCATAAGCGAGTAGGCAATCGCGCAGCAGGTGTGAAGCATTATATGGAGAACAACGGGGTTGGTACACATGGGAGTTTCATTAAAGTAGGGTAGTATAATAAATACGTGGGTACCCTAATCACATCTTCATTTTATCTAGCCAATTTCTACGTTCCCACTTCGAACTTCCCTTGATATATCTGGACCCCTTCAATGTTCAAATAACTTATAAACAGACACGAGACGTCACTGACCTCGAAAACATTTGAAATTCGAAATGGGTCGCACAAGAGCGTTATTGATTGGCTGACCTAATTAGTGGGCACCTTATTAGGAGGAAAGACGCCGCTAATAGAGGATGATGTCACTCAACGTGACTTCATTCGCAATCGATGTACGCTCTGATTGGTTCTTCTGTCGTTAGTAGGTGAAATTTACACCTCGGATTTTGAACACTGAAGGGGTCAGATGAATCAAGGCAGGTTCGAAGTGGGAACGTAGAAATTGGCTCGATAAAATGAAGATGCCTAATCATAACCCCCAAGGAAACTTCCCACGTCGATGCGTTGAAGCGTTTGACACCCACACTTGCGTTGAAGCGTTTTTGACGCTGAACGTTGACGAGCATCTGAACGCTCCAACGATCCAGGTCCCAAAAATAGAGAATGAAGATTGGACCTGAAGCGTTGAAGCATTCAGACGTCTGACATCAAACGTGGCGATTGTGTGCTTGTTTGAAATGGTGGTTTACGGGCCGCATACTTACTCTTATTGGTATTAAATCTTTGTTGGTATCTTTATAAATACTATATTTCAAATCAATAGCAAATAGCGGTTGTCTGCATGAATGCTGTTCGCTTTTGTAGCGCTCTAAACATCTATTTTTAGAAATGAGAAAATCTAAGACTGCGTTCTGATTGGCTCAGGCCTCAAGGCCAATAACCATTGAGAACAGCGGGATGCCACATATCCAGACCTGTCTGGTGCATCTTCACAAGTCCAGGTAAATCGTGAATCCCCGCACATAGACTGCAGTACGAATTGAAGTAATTGAAGATATTAACAGACAGTGATAGTGTACTGTTCCAGCTGTCTCCCCTTCAGAGATTGGCTCGACTCCGCCATTTCAAACTAAGACGAGCATTTTCATTGGATCACTATTTATAGGAGCCACCCCAATCTTCATACACAACCACGTGACTGTCTCAGTTGACCGATGACATAGCGCGGCATCGTTTTCGATTTCAAAATCTGGCGTATAACTGGGAAAATGTTGTTGTTGCTGCATCAGCCTATCATTGGCCCTCCGTAGAAGGGTCCAATACTATAGGCTATCCCCGCACAGGGTTTACTTGGACATTTTTGGTGATTCGAGTGAGTTCTTGAGTCGTTGCCTCAATCTCGAACATTTCATCCCCGAGGTTATTTTGAATTAGCATGTCGGTATCCCAAGCCGGCGGTTTTTGCCTTGACTCTCGATGTCGATTTCAGCCTGACATCAAAGTTATGCCAGCGATGTCACATCTCAAACCGTCCAGCTAGTGGATTGGAGTAATGAGCTAGCTGAACCTGTTGAATAATTGGTTTGATTTAGAGGATACCCCTTGATCTTTTTTTTATCCAGAACTATCGTGTGCAACCATGCAACCAAGGCAATGTATAGATACCCTAACAAATCGATCAATACACTGGCTCCCGAGGATGGCCTGGTGGGCCACATGCCTCTCACGCTCCACACCTCTCATACGACACGATTTGCGTTTTCTATTCTACTCGTCGTACCGGAAGTGACATGATAACCCGTCCACATGAGAACTTAACATAGATACGTCAAAGTTAAAATCAAAAAACGAAAACGGACAAGTCGAGGCAATTTTCAATATTTGATTTTCATTTTTGCGTGAAGCAAAACGAAAAACGAAAATTGAAAATTGACTGTCAAATATCAATTTTCGTTTTTTGTTTTTGTAATCCCAGAATCAAAAATTGAAAATTGACAGTCAAATTTCAATTTTTGATTTTCAGAACACAAAAACAAAAAACGAAAATTGAAAATTGACGGTCAATTTTCAATTTTTGATTTTGAGAAACCAAAAACAAAAAACGAAAATTGAAAATTGACGGTCAAATTTCAATTTTTGATTTTGAGAACACAAAAACAAAAAACGAAAATTGAAAATTGACGGTCAATTTTCAATTTTTGATTTTGGGAACACAAAAACAAAAAACGAAAATTGAATTGTGCAAGGTTACACGGACCTTACCCAACATAACTCTTATGATTATTTCATCAGTGAATTTCCCTTTCTGTCAGCGTACCTGCGTAACTCCGACTACACACTTCTCTCTTCTCCGGAGAGCGCAAAGGTCTGCGTAACTTCGACGGATTTCCGTTGTTCTGAGTGATGGACCAGAAATGCTATATAGACCTTGAGCAATGTAGAACCAACTGACGTTACCTGTGTATATAATCTGAAACATCGGTTTAACCTAGAAATGAAATCTACATGTATAACCAGAACAATATTTCTTTTAGAGGGATAGAACACCATTGAAAAAAGTATGTTGTAAATGAAAGAATGGTTCCATCACTGTCCAAAAGTATTTTTTATTTATTTTTCCGATTTTTTTTTAACCGAATGAAACGCATTTGATATATGTGTTTGTATGGTGGTCTGTTACGACCATCCATTTTCCTATCCTCTCAATTATTTCAGATACCCACAAAACACTCATCGTTATTCTGGCTCAATAGGGAAGCAGACATCGATAGGGAAGTATTTTGAAGGTTTAACGTGGAACATTATTGCTTATTTAATGGTTAAACAACCATGTACGTAGATTACATAATTGGACTTACATGAGGCAACTGGACCAAAACTATTTGTTTGCCATTTCACCAACATTTGTCTGTACGCAACTGCTTTAGGAAGCCCATAGTGTGCAAGGAGGTCTTCAACTACAACCTGCCCACAGGTACATATCGAAAAATGTCGAATATATACTTACCCCGTTACCCGTTACGTTATCAGCAAATAAGCAAAGATGGTTCCTCTCAGACATGCAGATTTGTTATTATGTCGATGCCTAGTCCATATTACAGTGTGTATATAACAGAACATTTGATTAAAGAAAAATTATAAAATCGAGAAATATAAAGAATGAGGAATGGCACTTACAGGCCACCATCCAAAGTGTATCGGCTTTTTGCTCAGTTGAAAAAAATCGGAAAAATAAATATAAAATACTTTTGGACAGTGATGGAACTATTCTTTCATTTACTCTCTAAAAAAAGTTGAGCGAAATTTCACTCAAGTAAGAGTGGAAATTCATCCCACTCAATACTTGAGAGATTCTCACTCAACTTGAGTTACTTTTCACTCAACTTGAGTTAAACGCACTCAACTTGAGTGAATGTCACTCAAGCATAAGAATGGAAATTCATCCCACTCCAGTTGAGTGAACTTGAGTGGTTTTAACTCAAGTTGAGTGAAAAGTAACTCAAGTTGAGTGAAAAGTAACTCAAGTTTGAGTGAACAGGTACGTTTCACTCAAACTTGAGTGGAACAGTTCACTGAAGTTTTTTTTAGAGAGTACAACATACTTTTTCAAGGGTGTTCTATCCCTTTAGTAAAGGCTGCTTGTTTTATTAGACCCTCCTGTCTCTGCGTAACATCGTAAGACCCTTTCTCTTCTTTTTCCAGCATAACTGCATTACTTCGGCGATATAAACTTTCTTATTCTCAGCATAACTGCCTGTAACTCCGGCGAAGCAGCATGTACTCTTTGCAAAGTGGAAGTCTGCGTACGTCCGGCTGTGGACCCAACATGTTATCAAGAAAATAACATCTCTCCAGGGGGCAGAGTACACTGACAAAGGAGTCTGAGTAAGTTACGCGGTTACGCTGAGAAAAAAAGAAGAGAAAATGGTCTGATGAAGTTACGCAGTTACGCTGGAAAAAGTGGAAGTTGTTTGATGAAGTTACGCAGATACGCTGAGAAAAGGGGAAATGGCCTGATGAAGTTACGCAGTTAGGCTGAGAAAAGGAGAAAGGGTCTAACGAAGTTAGGCAGTTTTCCTGAGCAAACAAGAAAGATCCATGACCGCCTGGAGTTACGCAGTTGGTCTGTCAGGAAAAGAAAGTTCTACACTTGGAGTTACGCAGTTACGCTGAGAAAACGAGAAAGGGTCTAACGAAGTACCGCAGTTCTGCTAAGCAAAAAGGAATGGTTCATCACCGGAGATACGCTGTCGGGAAAAGTTGTCTATATTCGGACTTGCGCATCTACGCTGAGAAAACAAAGAAATAAAGAAGGGTCTGGCGAAGAGTTGCCATTATGCTGAGCAAAAAGAAATGGTCTGAAGGTTACGCAGTTACGATCTTGGAAAAAGACAGGCCTATAGCCGGAGTTACGCTGAGCAAAGGAGAAATGGTCAACTGCCAGAGTTACGCTGTCAGAAAGAGAGGTATATATAGCTGGAGTTACGCGGTTACGCTGTCCATAAAAGAGAGGGCTATAACTGGAGTTACGCTGCGAAAAAAAGAAGAAAACAAATTACACTGGGAAAAAACAAATGATTCATCACCGGAGTTTCTTCAAATTCCCACCCTCACCCCTAATCAGATCTGCATAAATTATTAGTTTATCTCGTGATTTTTTACCCGAGAGATGAACCGTTGAGTGCTAGCAGTTATCAGCGATAAAATTACAACAACTTCACAATTGTTTAAAAGCGGTCAGTTTTCAAAAAGATAATCAGTGTGCCATGAATGTCGTTGAGTATAAAATGCTGAATGTTACTGACTTTAAAAGCTCCGAGGGAGCGTTTATAAAATGGCAAAAATACTCAGATGACAACTGACAAATTTTTAGAGCAAGCGCTGTCATAATTTTATTTCCCGGCACGACAAGAGAGAATCTGTACTGACAATAAGTGACAAGGCCACACAAGTCATTTGATATACATGTGAAAATAAGATCTCCTCATATATCGCACCTAAAATGAGATTTGTCATAATCAGCCTGCGAGATCAAGATTTACATTCTTTGATATAACATGGTATTATTGTTGAAATCCCTGTTTGCAGACTGAAGCAATACAGTGAGAGAGTAAACAGGCGATAAGGCCACATAAAACGTTTAATCCTTCATACCAGCGGTCTACATGTAAAATGGATTCGAATTTCCACAGTTGGCATACAAGATGAAATTTCCCATACCCTGCACATGAAATAAAAGTTTTCTTATCTTGGATATTACAATAAATTGCTCATACGTTGCGTATAAGATGACATTTCCACTACTTTACATATACAATAAAAATTCTAACTTTGCAAATAAAATAGTCACACACAAGAAAAAAATCATTGAATTCCTTTTTACAGACTGTGCCGCATTCGCAAGGAAATTTCTTGACAATGTTTCACATCTACACTAATTGCAAGGAAACTGCTCATATTCATATTTTATATTCACAATTGAACACTGGATATTAAACATATACACGGTTAAAACAATATCTTAGCGAGGGAAAGTAAATTACATCACTTAATCTGATGAAAATTGCCTGAACATGATGTTTCATTTCCATATATCAATACGAAACTAATTCACAGTGTAAATTTCATGTTTTGCTTTTCAGCACTTCTCGGGGTTCAGTTTGGACACACACAAGGGATAAACATGAGCAATGTGTGTTTTGTTTTAGTATCCTAGTGTGTACAGTGTACGGGGAAACATCGTCGGTGACTATTCCCAGTGACTAGCTCAATCTGTAACTGGAATATCGATGTCACATTTCCACTAGATCATGGACAATCTTTTATATTTTACACATGGATTTCTGCTACATGATCACTCTTTATATAAGGAATACAGAGTTTTTATCTCGTCAAGATCACTCTGGCCAGCAGGGGTTTGCAGAATCATTGGTATATTGTTGAAGCGTGGATCATTCATGAGACGGCTAAATCCACCAAGGCCGATCTTCCCCTTTCCGATGAGTTCATGCCGGTCTTCGTGGCACCCAACATTCCCTGTGAGTATAAAATGTAAAAATAATTTAACAAAGGCATCATATGATAAGCTCAGTTTGAAAACATGTGTAACGTGTACGAGCAGGACCAGTCGTGGTGTTTACGAGAAAACGAATCAATAACCGGGATTGCCCACTGGCATTCTGGCCGTCACCGTAGTTAACCCCTTCACTAGTAGAGATCCCGGGATCGAAGAGATGATCACAACCCTACAAGGATGACGGACGCTGATGTAAAGGTCTATTATGGTATATTCTGCACAAATAGTATACTCGATTACAGATAATAGCGTAGAACCGCGTGGCTTAGACAGAATGTCTAAGGAGATGTAACGTTATACCGCGTGGCTTAGACAGAATGTCTAAGGAGATGTAACGTTATGCAGTGGAATGATATTTACATATATGTACAGATACTAGGAGAGTGTATGCAAATAAACTTGATGTTATATGCAAGTAATATAAGAACGTGTGTGCATATAAGCTTGATGTTATATACCAATGATATAAGAGTGATGATATCAGCTTGATGGTATATACAAATAATATAAGAGTGTATGCATATAATTTTACAGTTACAGTTGTGCTTTAAATTTGCATGGGTACGCGATAAGGGCGGCCTGGTTGCTGGCCCTTCTCTTCTGGGTATAAGGGCGGCCTGGCTGCTGGCCCTTCTCCTCTTCCGTCGTTGGAACGTTACGGATGTAACGCTCTCTCAATATATGGCACCCAGTCGTTGGAGCCTCTCCACGGATGTGGCAGCCCGTCGTCTTCTTCACCCCCAGTCGTCGGAACGTCACGGCTGTAACGCTCTCTCAATATATATCCCCAGTCGTTGGAGCCTCTCCACGGATGTGGCAGCCCGTCGTCTTCTTCACCCCCAGTCGTCGGAGCCTGACCCTAACTTGTCAGCTCACCAGTTTGCTTCCCGCACAGGTAGGTATAGCACGGCGTCTCAACCCACCCGGCTGCTGCGACCCGTCTATAGACACGACCCATGGCTACACAACTTCACGACGACTCCTTAGGTAAGAACCACGTACAGCTCGTCCTCCGTGGCCGTCAGGACAACTACTTGGGTGTATAATGTGTTATCATTTCATCTGGTACCGATGTAGCATCATTACTGTCTGTAAACTGTCGATGGCGACCCTCTGCGACCCTCTGCGACCCGGTCGCAAGCCTCTGCGACCCGGTCGCAATCCGTCTGCGACCTTCTGCGATCCGGTCGCAGGTCTATCAGATTTCACGGTTTATCGACGTTTCTCGGGAGAAGAAGTCTGTCTGTGCTGTGCCTTGTCTTTTGCCTTGTCTTTTCTGTACTGTCTGTAATCTGTGTCTTGTCTTTACTGTACTGTCTGTAATCTTTGTGATCTCTTTTACACCGGTACGCCGTCTATGCGACCTTCTGCGACCCGGTCGCAGGGCTCCCCGATTCCACAATTTATCGACGTTTCTCGTAAAACGAAACCCGCCTGTACTGTATCTTGTCTTGGCTGTACTGGCTGTAATATCTGTGGTCTTTTTCACACCCGTTCAGCGTCTACACGACCGTCTGCGACCCGTTCGCAGAACTAACGGGCTGCCCAATATGTCGCCGAATAACGGTAGGAGAGGTTGGCTCTATTATCCCCGTATTTATAGTACAGTTGCATAAAATCTGAGGGTGGAGGGAATCCCTATTTATCGTCATATACCGCTTCACGACCGATGACACCGACACATAAATAATACTGCCCACGTCCCAGTGCCCGGGTTGTTCAGTAAAACAGTGCCGGTATCATACAATCTACTGGTATTGACCTATATCCTTATTCTATACTGATGTCTGATCATGTAAATTACCGGAATGTGCTACGCGGTAATACAGGTCATGTTACAGTATTATAGAATACCCCCAGACTACAATAAACACGCCAGTCGGTCTTCCCACTCTGTCGTGTTCCCTATACTATAGTACAACACACAAACACGTTTCCACACTGAAAATGCAAGCCGGCAAATTCGCATTGGATTGGCGTGTTTTCACAGGTTGTACTAGCTACAGGATTTACAATCTTTTAGACTCCCAGGCCAAAACAATTACATTTGCGACCCGGTCGCAAAGTGCGCCAAAATCAACAATTCAGGCTGTACCTGGCGTGCTTTCTCCAGAGCTGTGTTTTTGGTCTGACGTCGCTTGAAATGTCTACACCGAAGATCGTCTCTCAAAGCGAAATTACAGTTCATAGTCCATAAACTAGAATGGCATCCCAATCTAGAACCTGTAGAGAATATTTCACGTAAATGGCACCTCCTATCTTGCTCTGGTAAGCGAGAAATACGGTGGAATCCATTTCCATACACTGCCTTGTTCATCGCTGAAGATACATGTCAAGGTCGTTCACGTCAAGGTCGTGCCATTATGCTGAGCAAAAAGAAATGGTCTGAAGGTTAGGCAGTTACGATCTTGGAAAAAGACAGGCCTATAGCCGGAGTTACGCTGAGCAAAGGAGAAATGGTCAACTGCCAGAGTTACGCTGTCAGAAAGAGAGGTATATATAGCTGGAGTTACGCGGTTACGCTGTCCATAAAAGAGAGGGCTATAACTGGAGTTACGCTGCGAAAAAAAGAAGAAAACAAATTACACTGGGAAAAAACAAATGATTCATCACCGGAGTTTCTTCAAATTCCCACCCTCACCCCTAATCAGATCTGCATAAATTATTAGTTTATCTCGTGATTTTTTACCCGAGAGATGAACCGTTGAGTGCTAGCAGTTATCAGCGATAAAATTACAACAACTTCACAATTGTTTAAAAGCGGTCAGTTTTCAAAAAGATAATCAGTGTGCCATGAATGTCGTTGAGTATAAAATGCTGAATGTTACTGACTTTAAAAGCTCCGAGGGAGCGTTTATAAAATGGCAAAAATACTCAGATGACAACTGACAAATTTTTAGAGCAAGCGCTGTCATAATTTTATTTCCCGGCACGACAAGAGAGAATCTGTACTGACAATAAGTGACAAGGCCACACAAGTCATTTGATATACATGTGAAAATAAGATCTCCTCATATATCGCACCTAAAATGAGATTTGTCATAATCAGCCTGCGAGATCAAGATTTACATTCTTTGATATAACATGGTATTATTGTTGAAATCCCTGTTTGCAGACTGAAGCAATACAGTGAGAGAGTAAACAGGCGATAAGGCCACATAAAACGTTTAATCCTTCATACCAGCGGTCTACATGTAAAATGGATTCGAATTTCCACAGTTGGCATACAAGATGAAATTTCCCATACCCTGCACATGAAATAAAAGTTTTCTTATCTTGGATATTACAATAAATTGCTCATACGTTGCGTATAAGATGACATTTCCACTACTTTACATATACAATAAAAATTCTAACTTTGCAAATAAAATAGTCACACACAAGAAAAAAATCATTGAATTCCTTTTTACAGACTGTGCCGCATTCGCAAGGAAATTTCTTGACAATGTTTCACATCTACACTAATTGCAAGGAAACTGCTCATATTCATATTTTATATTCACAATTGAACACTGGATATTAAACATATACACGGTTAAAACAATATCTTAGCGAGGGAAAGTAAATTACATCACTTAATCTGATGAAAATTGCCTGAACATGATGTTTCATTTCCATATATCAATACGAAACTAATTCACAGTGTAAATTTCATGTTTTGCTTTTCAGCACTTCTCGGGGTTCAGTTTGGACACACACAAGGGATAAACATGAGCAATGTGTGTTTTGTTTTAGTATCCTAGTGTGTACAGTGTACGGGGAAACATCGTCGGTGACTATTCCCAGTGACTAGCTCAATCTGTAACTGGAATATCGATGTCACATTTCCACTAGATCATGGACAATCTTTTATATTTTACACATGGATTTCTGCTACATGATCACTCTTTATATAAGGAATACAGAGTTTTTATCTCGTCAAGATCACTCTGGCCAGCAGGGGTTTGCAGAATCATTGGTATATTGTTGAAGCGTGGATCATTCATGAGACGGCTAAATCCACCAAGGCCGATCTTCCCCTTTCCGATGAGTTCATGCCGGTCTTCGTGGCACCCAACATTCCCTGTGAGTATAAAATGTAAAAATAATTTAACAAAGGCATCATATGATAAGCTCAGTTTGAAAACATGTGTAACGTGTACGAGCAGGACCAGTCGTGGTGTTTACGAGAAAACGAATCAATAACCGGGATTGCCCACTGGCATTCTGGCCGTCACCGTAGTTAACCCCTTCACTAGTAGAGATCCCGGGATCGAAGAGATGATCACAACCCTACAAGGATGACGGACGCTGATGTAAAGGTCTATTATGGTATATTCTGCACAAATAGTATACTCGATTACAGATAATAGCGTAGAACCGCGTGGCTTAGACAGAATGTCTAAGGAGATGTAACGTTATACCGCGTGGCTTAGACAGAATGTCTAAGGAGATGTAACGTTATGCAGTGGAATGATATTTACATATATGTACAGATACTAGGAGAGTGTATGCAAATAAACTTGATGTTATATGCAAGTAATATAAGAACGTGTGTGCATATAAGCTTGATGTTATATACCAATGATATAAGAGTGATGATATCAGCTTGATGGTATATACAAATAATATAAGAGTGTATGCATATAATTTTACAGTTACAGTTGTGCTTTAAATTTGCATGGATACGCGATAAGGGCGGCCTGGTTGCTGGCCCTTCTCTTCTGGGTATAAGGGCGGCCTGGCTGCTGGCCCTTCTCCTCTTCCGTCGTTGGAACGTTACGGATGTAACGCTCTCTCAATATATGGCACCCAGTCGTTGGAGCCTCTCCACGGATGTGGCAGCCCGTCGTCTTCTTCACCCCCAGTCGTCGGAACGTCACGGCTGTAACGCTCTCTCAATATATATCCCCAGTCGTTGGAGCCTCTCCACGGATGTGGCAGCCCGTCGTCTTCTTCACCCCCAGTCGTCGGAGCCTGACCCTAACTTGTCAGCTCACCAGTTTGCTTCCCGCACAGGTAGGTATAGCACGGCGTCTCAACCCACCCGGCTGCTGCGACCCGTCTATAGACACGACCCATGGCTACACAACTTCACGACGACTCCTTAGGTAAGAACCACGTACAGCTCGTCCTCCGTGGCCGTCAGGACAACTACTTGGGTGTATAATGTGTTATCATTTCATCTGGTACCGATGTAGCATCATTACTGTCTGTAAACTGTCGATGGCGACCCTCTGCGACCCTCTGCGACCCGGTCGCAAGCCTCTGCGACCCGGTCGCAATCCGTCTGCGACCTTCTGCGATCCGGTCGCAGGTCTATCAGATTTCACGGTTTATCGACGTTTCTCGGGAGAAGAAGTCTGTCTGTGCTGTGCCTTGTCTTTTGCCTTGTCTTTTCTGTACTGTCTGTAATCTGTGTCTTGTCTTTACTGTACTGTCTGTAATCTTTGTGATCTCTTTTACACCGGTACGCCGTCTATGCGACCTTCTGCGACCCGGTCGCAGGGCTCCCCGATTCCACAATTTATCGACGTTTCTCGTAAAACGAAACCCGCCTGTACTGTATCTTGTCTTGGCTGTACTGGCTGTAATATCTGTGGTCTTTTTCACACCCGTTCAGCGTCTACACGACCGTCTGCGACCCGTTCGCAGAACTAACGGGCTGCCCAATATGTCGCCGAATAACGGTAGGAGAGGTTGGCTCTATTATCCCCGTATTTATAGTACAGTTGCATAAAATCTGAGGGTGGAGGGAATCCCTATTTATCGTCATATACCGCTTCACGACCGATGACACCGACACATAAATAATACTGCCCACGTCCCAGTGCCCGGGTTGTTCAGTAAAACAGTGCCGGTATCATACAATCTACTGGTATTGACCTATATCCTTATTCTATACTGATGTCTGATCATGTAAATTACCGGAATGTGCTACGCGGTAATACATGTCATGTTACAGTATTATAGAATACCCCCAGACTACAATAAACACGCCAGTCGGTCTTCCCACTCTGTCGTGTTCCCTATACTATAGTACAACACACAAACACGTTTCCACACTGAAAATGCAAGCCGGCAAATTCGCATTGGATTGGCGTGTTTTCACAGGTTGTACTAGCTACAGGATTTACAATCTTTTAGACTCCCAGGCCAAAACAATTACATTTGCGACCCGGTCGCAAAGTGCGCCAAAATCAACAATTCAGGCTGTACCTGGCGTGCTTTCTCCAGAGCTGTGTTTTTGGTCTGACGTCGCTTGAAATGTCTACACCGAAGATCGTCTCTCAAAGCGAAATTACAGTTCATAGTCCATAAACTAGAATGGCATCCCAATCTAGAACCTGTAGAGAATATTTCACGTAAATGGCACCTCCTATCTTGCTCTGGTAAGCGAGAAATACGGTGGAATCCATTTCCATACACTGCCTTGTTCATCGCTGAAGATACATGTCAAGGTCGTTCACGTCAAGGTCGTGCCATTATGCTGAGCAAAAAGAAATGGTCTGAAGGTTACGCAGTTACGATCTTGGAAAAAGACAGGCCTATAGCCGGAGTTACGCTGAGCAAAGGAGAAATGGTCAACTGCCAGAGTTACGCTGTCAGAAAGAGAGGTATATATAGCTGGAGTTACGCGGTTACGCTGTCCATAAAAGAGAGGGCTATAACTGGAGTTACGCTGCGAAAAAAAGAAGAAAACAAATTACACTGGGAAAAAACAAATGATTCATCACCGGAGTTTCTTCAAATTCCCACCCTCACCCCTAATCAGATCTGCATAAATTATTAGTTTATCTCGTGATTTTTTACCCGAGAGATGAACCGTTGAGTGCTAGCAGTTATCAGCGATAAAATTACAACAACTTCACAATTGTTTAAAAGCGGTCAGTTTTCAAAAAGATAATCAGTGTGCCATGAATGTCGTTGAGTATAAAATGCTGAATGTTACTGACTTTAAAAGCTCCGAGGGAGCGTTTATAAAATGGCAAAAATACTCAGATGACAACTGACAAATTTTTAGAGCAAGCGCTGTCATAATTTTATTTCCCGGCACGACAAGAGAGAATCTGTACTGACAATAAGTGACAAGGCCACACAAGTCATTTGATATACATGTGAAAATAAGATCTCCTCATATATCGCACCTAAAATGAGATTTGTCATAATCAGCCTGCGAGATCAAGATTTACATTCTTTGATATAACATGGTATTATTGTTGAAATCCCTGTTTGCAGACTGAAGCAATACAGTGAGAGAGTAAACAGGCGATAAGGCCACATAAAACGTTTAATCCTTCATACCAGCGGTCTACATGTAAAATGGATTCGAATTTCCACAGTTGGCATACAAGATGAAATTTCCCATACCCTGCACATGAAATAAAAGTTTTCTTATCTTGGATATTACAATAAATTGCTCATACGTTGCGTATAAGATGACATTTCCACTACTTTACATATACAATAAAAATTCTAACTTTGCAAATAAAATAGTCACACACAAGAAAAAAATCATTGAATTCCTTTTTACAGACTGTGCCGCATTCGCAAGGAAATTTCTTGACAATGTTTCACATCTACACTAATTGCAAGGAAACTGCTCATATTCATATTTTATATTCACAATTGAACACTGGATATTAAACATATACACGGTTAAAACAATATCTTAGCGAGGGAAAGTAAATTACATCACTTAATCTGATGAAAATTGCCTGAACATGATGTTTCATTTCCATATATCAATACGAAACTAATTCACAGTGTAAATTTCATGTTTTGCTTTTCAGCACTTCTCGGGGTTCAGTTTGGACACACACAAGGGATAAACATGAGCAATGTGTGTTTTGTTTTAGTATCCTAGTGTGTACAGTGTACGGGGAAACATCGTCGGTGACTATTCCCAGTGACTAGCTCAATCTGTAACTGGAATATCGATGTCACATTTCCACTAGATCATGGACAATCTTTTATATTTTACACATGGATTTCTGCTACATGATCACTCTTTATATAAGGAATACAGAGTTTTTATCTCGTCAAGATCACTCTGGCCAGCAGGGGTTTGCAGAATCATTGGTATATTGTTGAAGCGTGGATCATTCATGAGACGGCTAAATCCACCAAGGCCGATCTTCCCCTTTCCGATGAGTTCATGCCGGTCTTCGTGGCACCCAACATTCCCTGTGAGTATAAAATGTAAAAATAATTTAACAAAGGCATCATATGATAAGCTCAGTTTGAAAACATGTGTAACGTGTACGAGCAGGACCAGTCGTGGTGTTTACGAGAAAACGAATCAATAACCGGGATTGCCCACTGGCATTCTGGCCGTCACCGTAGTTAACCCCTTCACTAGTAGAGATCCCGGGATCGAAGAGATGATCACAACCCTACAAGGATGACGGACGCTGATGTAAAGGTCTATTATGGTATATTCTGCACAAATAGTATACTCGATTACAGATAATAGCGTAGAACCGCGTGGCTTAGACAGAATGTCTAAGGAGATGTAACGTTATACCGCGTGGCTTAGACAGAATGTCTAAGGAGATGTAACGTTATGCAGTGGAATGATATTTACATATATGTACAGACACTAGGAGAGTGTATGCAAATAAACTTGATGTTATATGCAAGTAATATAAGAACGTGTGTGCATATAAGCTTGATGTTATATACCAATGATATAAGAGTGATGATATCAGCTTGATGGTATATACAAATAATATAAGAGTGTATGCATATAATTTTACAGTTACAGTTGTGCTTTAAATTTGCATGGATACGCGATAAGGGCGGCCTGGTTGCTGGCCCTTCTCTTCTGGGTATAAGGGCGGCCTGGCTGCTGGCCCTTCTCCTCTTCCGTCGTTGGAACGTTACGGATGTAACGCTCTCTCAATATATGGCACCCAGTCGTTGGAGCCTCTCCACGGATGTGGCAGCCCGTCGTCTTCTTCACCCCCAGTCGTCGGAACGTCACGGCTGTAACGCTCTCTCAATATATACCCCAGTCGTTGGAGCCTCTCCACGGATGTGGCAGCCCGTCGTCTTCTTCACCCCCAGTCGTCGGAGCCTGACCCTAACTTGTCAGCTCACCAGTTTGCTTCCCGCACAGGTAGGTATAGCACGGCGTCTCAACCCACCCGGCTGCTGCGACCCGTCTATAGACACGACCCATGGCTACACAACTTCACGACGACTCCTTAGGTAAGAACCACGTACAGCTCGTCCTCCGTGGCCGTCAGGACAACTACTTGGGTGTATAATGTGTTATCATTTCATCTGGTACCGATGTAGCATCATTACTGTCTGTAAACTGTCGATGGCGACCCTCTGCGACCCTCTGCGACCCGGTCGCAAGCCTCTGCGACCCGGTCGCAATCCGTCTGCGACCTTCTGCGATCCGGTCGCAGGTCTATCAGATTTCACGGTTTATCGACGTTTCTCGGGAGAAGAAGTCTGTCTGTGCTGTGCCTTGTCTTTTGCCTTGTCTTTTCTGTACTGTCTGTAATCTGTGTCTTGTCTTTACTGTACTGTCTGTAATCTTTGTGATCTCTTTTACACCGGTACGCCGTCTATGCGACCTTCTGCGACCCGGTCGCAGGGCTCCCCGATTCCACAATTTATCGACGTTTCTCGTAAAACGAAACCCGCCTGTACTGTATCTTGTCTTGGCTGTACTGGCTGTAATATCTGTGGTCTTTTTCACACCCGTTCAGCGTCTACACGACCGTCTGCGACCCGTTCGCAGAACTAACGGGCTGCCCAATATGTCGCCGAATAACGGTAGGAGAGGTTGGCTCTATTATCCCCGTATTTATAGTACAGTTGCATAAAATCTGAGGGTGGAGGGAATCCCTATTTATCGTCATATACCGCTTCACGACCGATGACACCGACACATAAATAATACTGCCCACGTCCCAGTGCCCGGGTTGTTCAGTAAAACAGTGCCGGTATCATACAATCTACTGGTATTGACCTATATCCTTATTCTATACTGATGTCTGATCATGTAAATTACCGGAATGTGCTACGCGGTAATACATGTCATGTTACAGTATTATAGAATACCCCCAGACTACAATAAACACGCCAGTCGGTCTTCCCACTCTGTCGTGTTCCCTATACTATAGTACAACACACAAACACGTTTCCACACTGAAAATGCAAGCCGGCAAATTCGCATTGGATTGGCGTGTTTTCACAGGTTGTACTAGCTACAGGATTTACAATCTTTTAGACTCCCAGGCCAAAACAATTACATTTGCGACCCGGTCGCAAAGTGCGCCAAAATCAACAATTCAGGCTGTACCTGGCGTGCTTTCTCCAGAGCTGTGTTTTTGGTCTGACGTCGCTTGAAATGTCTACACCGAAGATCGTCTCTCAAAGCGAAATTACAGTTCATAGTCCATAAACTAGAATGGCATCCCAATCTAGAACCTGTAGAGAATATTTCACGTAAATGGCACCTCCTATCTTGCTCTGGTAAGCGAGAAATACGGTGGAATCCATTTCCATACACTGCCTTGTTCATCGCTGAAGATACATGTCAAGGTCGTTCACCGCATTCCATTTGTGTCACCCTCCATATTCAAACTGTTCTCTACACAAACGGTTAACCGTTACACTGCCCCCGCCTTTCCAAATCATGACGTCCTCGTCATGGTCGTTCCTGTTCCACAGTCCAGTGCAGTTCTACAGTTCCAGTTGTACAGTTCGAATCAATCTAAACAAAAACTCCTCGCCAATTACTGGCCATCAGGGCCGGCGAAATTACAAGGTGGCCGCCCTCCGGCGGTCTGGCCGGGCCACCACGACATTAGGTCCAGTAGGTTTCCTTCACAGAATTACATGGGCGGCTAGCAGAGCCGCCCCACGACATCAGGTCCACTGGGCTGCACGCTCAGTTGGAGGGGTCGGGCTTCCCCCTTTTACGGTACACGGGCTGGGACGTCAGCACGTAGTCGTGCAACCTGCGAGGCTTGACCACTCGCCGACCGCGGGTCGTCGTCGCGTGTGTGGGGGCTGTCTCACCCTCGGCCACTTCTTCGGGCGCGTCCTCCAAATCGCTATCCGGCGTCCCCCGCGGCTCTAACTCAAACTCGGCCTGCCAGGCCGGCTGCCGGATGACGCGTCCACTCCGGCTCGTCTGGGGCTGGTCAATGGATGGTTGCACGGCGACCGGGTGTGTCAGGGCGTACGGTCCCTCGGGGGCCGGTTCTACTCCCTGCTGGTCGCCGCCGTCGTCGTCACTGCCGCTCCCTGACGCTGTATCGTCACCCTCTACGTCCAGCCGCGGATAACACGGTTTGATCCGGTCGACGTGTACGACCTGTCGCCTCCCGTCGTCACTCCGGATCCGGTAGGTAACGTCCGACAACGCCGCCTCCACCACAAATGGCCCCAGCCACCGGTCTCTAAGCTTCCGAATCTGCCCTGGCCGGGTCACTACGGTGTGCAGATAGACCTGGTCCCCGGGGACGAATCTTTGGGCCTTGGCCTTCAGGTTGTACAGACGCTTCTGCCGTCTCAGGGCCTTCCCACTGTTTTCCCTCGCATCCTCGTGGACGTCGACTAAGTGGTCACGAAGGTCCCCGACCCACGGTACTGGCTCCGTCCCCTCACTAGGGGGAGCTCCGACTGTCAGGTGAGCTGGTAGAGTCACCTCCCGGCCAAACGTCATCATATTGGGCGTATACCCCGTTGTCTCGTGTGCGGCTGCACGGTACGCCATCAGCGTCAGTGGAATATATACATCCCAATCGTCGGGGTGGCGGGCGGAACTAGCATGAAGCATCTGGCCCAGAGTCCTGTTGAACCTTTCAACTTGGCCGTTAGACTGCGGATGGTACGCCGTCGTCCGCGTCTTCTTCATGCCGAGGATCCGACACATCCCCTCGAACACTTTGCTCTCAAAGTTCCGCCCCTGATCCGAGTGTATCAGGGCGGGGACGCCGAACCGGCTGACATACAGGTCAATCACAGCCTGGGCCACCGTCTCCGCTTCTTGGTCCGGCAGCGCAGCAGCCTCCACCCACTTCGTGAAATAGTCACAGATGACCACAATATGCAGATTTCCTCTCGTCGTCAGGGAGAGAGGGCCCATCAAGTCCACGGCAATACGTTCTCCGGGGCATGCCCTCATCATCCCGCGGTGTTGTCCTCGGGGTTTCTTCCCGGCCTGCTTCCTCCGGCTGCACGTGTCGCAGCTCCGGCACCACTGTCGAACGTCACGCTGCAGGTCAACCCAGGTGTACGCTTGTCGCACCTTCTTTAAGGTCTTGAACACACCGAGGTGTCCTCCAGTCGGGCTGTCATGACATTCCTTGAGTATCCTCTTGTGAAGGACCCTCGGGACCACCAGTAACTTAGCCTTCTCCCGGCCTCGCACGTCATACCAACGTCGCACTAGGAGCTCTCCTTCCAGGCCCAAGGCGTCGTAGGCTCCCCACAGCGCTTTCGTTACCCCGCTGTGTTGACAGACTAGGTCCCACCGCGGTCTGGTACCAGCCTTCACCCATTCAATCACCGGAAGTAGCTCGGGGTCTGCAGCCTGGGCCGCTGCAAAGTCCTCGTTGGGTGGAGATATGGTCACAGCTCTGGCCGCCGCAGTCTCTCCGCCTTCGGTCTCGGAGGGACGACCACACTGCTTGCACGGACGTCTGCTCATCGCGTCAGCATTCTGATGCTTACGGCCCGGTCGGTGGACGATGTCAAATTGATAGGTCGACAGAGCTTGGATCCGCCTTGCGAGTTGGCCCTCCGGCTCTTTGAATCTCATGAGCCACCTCAAGGACCCGTGGTCGGTGCACAGTAGAAACTTCTTCCCGTAGAGGTAATGCCGGAACGACTTAACGAAGTGGACCACCGCCAGGAGTTCGCGCCTGGTCACCCAGTAGGCCTTCTCAGCCTTGGTGAGTACCCTGCTGCCATAGGCCACCACTCTCTCCTGTCCGTCGACCTCTTGGGACAAAACGGCTCCGATGCCCCAACCGCTGGCATCCGTGTCCAGGATAAACGGTTTAGACATGTCAGGCATGGCCAGGATGGGCGCCGCTATCATCTTCTCCTTCAGGGTCTCAAATGCGATCTGACAATCGTCGGTCCACACGAAGCTCTTCTCCTTCTGGGTAAGTTGATGCAGGGGCGCTGCCACGGTCGCAAAGTCTTTGACGAACCTCCGATAATAGCTACACAATCCGAGGAAACTCCGTACCTCGGTCTGGGAGACTGGGGTGGGCCAGTCTCTGACAGCCTGGACTTTCTCCGGCTCCGTCTCGATACCAGCGCCGGACACGACGTGTCCCAGGTAGGTGACTTTTCGGGCGCCAATGACACACTTGGAGGGTTTCAACTTAAGCCCGTGAAGCTGTAGTCTCTGGAACACCACCTCCAAGTTGGCCAGCATCTCGGTAAACGTCTTCCCGAACACGATGATATCGTCGAGGTAAATGAGGCAAGTCTCGTACTGCAGACCAGCCAATACCGCTTCCATCAGGCGTTCGAAGGTTCCCGGGGCGTTGCACAGCCGAACGGCATAACGCGGAACTGGTACAGGCCTTTCCTGGTAGCAAACGCGGACTTGCTTCGGTCTTCAGGCGCCAATTCAATTTGCCAGTATCCGGACATCAGATCGAGGGTAGACCACCACTGTGCCACGTTCAGTGCGTCAAGACTGTCATCGATCCTCGGCAGAGGATATGCGTCTTTCTCTGTGACGTCATTCAGGGCCCGATAATCGACGCAGAATCGAGATTTACCGTCCTTCTTCTTTACCAGGACGACAGGAGCCGACCACGGTCCCTCGGAGGGCTCTACCACACCTCGTCGTAACATCTCGTCAACCTGCTTGTCAATCTCCCATCGGGCATGAAGGGGCGGTCTTCTAGGTGGAATACGAATCGGGGGCGCATTCCCCGTCTTTATTTGATGTTGCACCCTGGTGGTACGCCCAAGGTCATCGTCATCGGCAGCAAACAAACCAACGTGTCTACTCAGCGTTAGTTCAACTTCCCTCAACTGGGCTGCATTCAGGCCGTCCTTGGACTTCTCCAACAGAGGCTGCATATATGCTGGCAGGGTCGTCGTCCGCGCCCTCGGCTCTGTAGGCTCTTCCGGAACATCACCCAGTGTGGACATACTACCACAGAAGGTACCAGCGTGAATGACTGTGGACTCATCGGAAGCGTTCAGCATACGAATAGGCACACTACCATCAGATGCAACTCGAGAAAGTGTTCTTGCCAGGACTAGGCCGGTCTTCTCGGTAAATGCGAGCTCCCCCTCTACTAGTCCAATTTCCCCCGGCGGTGCGTCTTCCACCCTGGCCGGGGCAAGCATCTGGGTTCTAGGCGGTATGGTGATGGTCTCAGCCAGGGCCAAACGATAACAATCGAAACTTCCTACAACCTCCCATTGCAGGATGGCGTCGATGGGCATCGCCAAGATGGCGTCGATGGGCAAGTCTCCCACAACCAGCGTGTGCTTCCACACCGTCCCTCGGATCGATATCCTGAAGTCTCCCTCTCCGAGTAAAGGCATATGGGAACCGTCAGCTACCTTGATGGACTGGTACCGGGAGTCTCGAAGGACTGGTTTCACATCTGGGTCAAGCTGTTCCCATATCCGGCGGCTGATCAAGGAGATAGATGCTCCGGAGTCCACACAGCACATCATCTTCACCGGCCCGATAGACGCGGGTAGGTATATCCCTGCTTCTCCCTGGTTATGAAGCGCAGGCTTCGGTCCCTGGGGCTTTGGTGGGTTCCCGGACCCGGACGGGGGCGGAGAGGATGAACGTCTAGGGCACGCCGCCCTAAAATGGCCGTCTTCTCCACACCTCCAACATCCCCGTCGTGGTTGTCGTCCCGCCCTCTGCCCCCGCCTTGAACTTGAGCGTCCCCGTCCCGGGAAGCGCCTCTTATATTCTTCCATCAGGGTAGCAATCTCTGCTCGCAGTCGGGCCTGTGCGTCTTCATCATCCTCAGGAACGTCAGCCGGTATATCTTCTCCTGCAGCGCCTCTTGCTGTGGGATCGGGGCGTCGACGCTGGGCGTCCTGGAAGGCTTCTACCTCCACTGCGGCATGGACAGCCTCGTCTAGGGACTTCGGGCGGCACTGTCAGACTTTAAACCGTAGGTCTTCTCCAATTGGCTCGAAGAATTGGTCACGGGCCAGGGTGTCTTGGACCTCATCCCCCGCGTCTGGGTAAGCCATCTGGCCGAGTCTCACCAGAGCTTGGCCCAGTTCAGGTAGACCTTCTCCCCTCTGTCGTCGCCTTGACCTAAGCTTGGATTTATACAGCTCCGTTTGGTTAGGGGGTGCGAAGCGTCTCTCCAAGGCATCACGTAGGCAGATGAAATTTGCTTCCCCTGGTTTCATCTTCAGACTGGAGAGAACCTGTTGTGCTGGCCCCCGCAGGGATACGGCCAAGTGCTGTCCCTTCTCCTCCGGCGTCCACCGGTTCAAGGCTGCGCAATGCTCAAAATGTACCAGGTGATCTCTCCAGGGCGTACTCCCATCATAGGTCGAAGCCTTAACCAACATCTTACGGAAAACAGGGATGGTCGTGACTGTGGCCTCCCCTCTGGTATCAGCCGCTGAATGGCGTCCTTCTGCGACCCGGATGCGACCCTCTGTGACCCTCTGCGACCCGGCCGCCAGCTTCTGCGACCCGATCGCGACCTCATGCGATCCGATCGCGACCTCTTCGACCTCTGGTATCAGCCGCTGAATGGCGTCCTTCTGCGACCCGGATGCGACCCTCTGTGACCCTCTGCGACCCGGCCGCCAGCTTCTGCGACCCGATCGCGACCTCGTGCGACCCGATCGCGACCTCTTCGACCCTGGGCGTGGACGTGTGCGCTGGGGATCCCATCGTCGCCTGATTGAACGTCGCCTGCATCGTCTGCATCTGTGCCTGTAAGCTCTTGAGGCCCTCTAGCAGCACTCGGATGGTCGACGGAGTCTCGATCTCGACGATGGCGGGCGTTGACAGCTCGGACGGTGCTTCTACCGGAGTCACGTCTTCTGTCGTCGCCAAAGTCGCTGAAACAGGCGACCCCATCCTCGATCGCTCTCTTCCCTGCAGGATAGCCCGTAGACCCGTCAGGTTCGGACGTCTCAGTGGTGTCGCTCGGGAACTCATGGTTAATGGTGTTGTCGACACCTCGTTGTCGGTCATCTCTAGTAGTCAGTTGTTCTCTTCTGTTGTAGATCAGGCCAGATCCCACCGCTGCCACCAGTTTTCTACGTGTAACGTGTACGAGCAGGACCAGTCGTGGTGTTTACGAGAAAACGAATCAATAACCGGGATTGCCCACTGGCATTCTGGCCGTCACCGTAGTTAGCCCCTTCACTAGTAGAGATCCGGAGATCGAAGAGATGATCACAGCCCTACAAGGATGACTGACGCTGATGTAAAGGTCTATTATGGTATATTCTGCACAAATAGTATACGCGATTACAGATAATAGCGTAGAACCGCGTGGCTTAGACAGAATGTCTAAGGAGATGTAACGTTATACCGCGTGGCTTAGACAGAATGTCTAAGGAGATGTAACGTTATGCAGTGGAATGATATTTACATATATGTACAGACTCTAGGAGAGTGTATGCAAATAAACTTGATGTTATATGCAAGTAATATAAGAACGTGTGTGCATATAAGCTTGATGTTATATACCAATGATATAAGAGTGATGATATCAGCCTGATGGTATATACAAATAATATAAAAGTGTATGCATATAATTTTACAGTTACAGTTGTGCTTTAAATTTGCATGGGTACGCGATAAGGGCGGCCTGGTTGCTGGCCCTTCTCTTCTGGGTATAAGGGCGGCCTGGCTGCTGGCCCTTCTCCTCTTCCGTCGTTGGAACGTTACGGATGTAACGCTCTCTCAATATATGGCACCCAGTCGTTGGAGCCTCTCCACGGATGTGGCAGCCCGTCGTCTTCTTCACCCCAGTCGTCGGAACGTCACGGCTGTAACGCTCTCTCAATATATACCCCCAGTCGTTGGAGCCTCTCCACGGATGTGGCAGCCCGTCGTCTTCTTCACCCCCAGTCGTCGGAGCCTGACCCTAACTTGTCAGCTCACCAGTTTGCTTCCCGCACAGGTAGGTATAGCACGGCGTCTCAACCCGCCCGGCTGCTGCGACCCGTCTATAGACACGACCCGTGGCTACACAACTTCACGATGACCCCTTAGGTAAGAACCACGTACAGCTCGTCCTCCGTGGCCGTCAGGACAACTACTTGGGTGTATAATGTGTTATCATTTCATCTGGTACCGATGTAGCATCATTACTGTCTGTAAACTGTTGATGGCGACCCTCTGCAATCTGTCTGCGACCTTCTGCGACCCGGTCGCAGGTCTGTCAGATTTCACGGTTTATCGACGTTTCTCGGGAGAAGAAGTCTGTCTGTGCTGTGCCTTGTCTTTTGCCTTGTCTTTTCTGTACTGTCTGTAATCTGTGTCTTGTCTTTACTGTACTGTCTGTAATCTTTGTGATCTCTTTTACACCGGTACGCCTTCTATGCGACCTTCTGCGACCCGGTCGCAGGGCTCCCCGATTCCACGATTTATCGACGTTTCTCGTAAAACGAAGCCCGCCTGTACTGTATCTTGTCTTGGCTGTACTGGCTGTAATATCTGTGGTCTTTTTCACACCCGTACAGCGTCTACACGACCGTCTGCGACCCGGTCGCAGAACTAACGGGCTGCCCAATATGTCGCCGAATAACGGTAGGAGAGGTTGGCTCTATTATTCCCGTATTTATAGTACAGTTGCATAAAATCTGAGGGTGGAGGGAATCCCTATTTATCGTCATATACCGCTTCACGACCGATGACACCGACACATAAATAATACTGCCCACGTCCCAGTGCCCGGGTTGTTCAGTAAAACAGTGCCGGTATCATACAATCTACTGGTATTGACCTATATCCTTATTCTATACTGATGTCTGATCATGTAAATTACCGGAATGTGCTACGCGGTAATACATGTCATGTTACAGTATTATAGAATACCCCAGACTACAATAAACACGCCAGTCGGTCTTCCCACTTCACTATAGTACAACACACAAACACGTTTCCACACTGAAAATGCAAGCCGGCAAATTCGCATTGGATTGGCGTGTTTTCACAGGTTGTACTAGCTACAGGATTTACAATCTTTTAGACTCCCAGGCCAAAACAATTACATTTGCCACCCGGTCGCAAAGTGCGCCAAAATCAACAATTCAGGCTGTACCTGGCGTGCTTTATCCAGAGCTGTGTTTTTGGTCTGACGTCGCTTGAAATGTCTGCACCACAATATATAGTGTGTGCACTCTCCGCACCCGAAAAGTCCCCACAGGAAGCTTCCTCGCGAACGGAGACGTTTCGTCTGCATTGAAAGATCGTCTCTCACAGCGAAATTACAGTTCATAGTCCATAAACTAGAATGGCATCCCAATCTAGAACCTGTAGAGAATATTTCACGTAAATGGCACCTCCTATCTTGCTCTGGTAAGCGAGAAATACGGTGGAATCCATTTCCATACACTGCCTTGTTCATCGCTGAAGATACATGTCAAGGTCGTTCACCGCATTCCATTTGTGTCACCCTCCATATTCAAACTGTTCTCTACACAAACGATTAACCGTTACACATGTATTAATAATATTTTTCACTTACCTATCACTGTCAGGACGAGATTTCTACTCTAACTGGACAAATGTCGTCTGGTCAATCATTCTTCATTCCTATATGCCACAATAATGCCTAGGGGGACTATCATTCCTGGTGGTCGAACCATCATTCCAATATTCCAGACTTTCAATGGCTTTATCATTCCCTGGGGGTCGGATGTGCCGAGCAATCATCGTTAATCATCGTAAAGCTGGAACACCAGAGCCCTCTATCGCATTGAAATACAATATGAGTATATGACTATTCATCAATGAAAGTATTGTAATTTAATGAGATCGAGGGCACTGGTGTTCTAGCAGTTACAAGATTTGCTCCTTTTAGTCAGCAGCTGAATTACCCCATTATCCCCCGACTAGGCTGTACGAGCTCTTGTTGTGGCATTAATGGTCGAGATGTACACTTCCAACCTTTAACACGGCAAGTATGACAATAAGAAATTGCAATGCAACTATTAATGACACAATCGTCTCAATCAAGAGTGTCATTTTTTCATCCGAAAATAATTAACATGACATTTCAGATTCAGCATTCGCGTCTACTTTATGTCCAATCAAAGCGGGTATCAAGCTCTTAAGAGGGAGGTGGGGTGGGCTCCAGTTCTGAAGTATTTATTCTGTGTGCTCAGTCAGACAGTCTTACTGTATTATAAGGTATTATAAATTGTATTATCATATTTCTTCTACATATTGTGAAATATGGAATTTCTTAGGTATCATACTTTCGTCAATTTTATTGTTCACTGTTATATTAGAGACTGACCGATTGGCACGAGGGAATTGTTCACTGTTATATTAGAGACTGACCGATTGGCATGAGGGAATTGTTTTTGGTTCTGAATGCTGCCTATTAATATAAACATCCTATCCAACGACCGATAGGGTCAAGCATTGTCAGTTATCTTCTATGTGAAATTTTACTTGACTATATTTCCAGTAGGCGTCAGATCCGATCTGCGAACACAGCTATTTGTGAGAAACGGTTATATAACTTCAGACTAGTATGGCTTAACATTGCATAGTTATGTAAGTGAACTGAATTGAACTTTGTGAATCCCAAATCTGATGTGCGTGTTTAGAAAATGAGACAATTAGCCAGTTTTATTGTCATAACTGTGCTAAGAGTTTGATGAGTTTGAAACTGCACCCATTCATTTAGGGCAATATAAAAGAGACTGTCTGGCGGTTCCCAAGTTACAGTTTTATTCCACCATTTACTGTCCTACCACTACTTGTAGAGGCCATCGGCAGAGTTCACAAATGTTGTAAGCTGGAATGAAAATGCATATAGTAAAAACTATATATTTCATCAGAAATCCGTTGTTGTTGTCA
>JAVTVY010009739.1:0-47851 GCA_036873755.1 Hanleya hanleyi
ACCGTGTGTCATCGTAATATTGAGTGTATAAAGTATATATCGAGTAATATTTACCTTCACAAGAGTAGCATCATTATTATGACTAAAAGCCTATACATTGTAATTATTATTATGCCTAAAGTATGTCCGTTTCATTTAGCCATCTACATTGGAGCTTGTCAAAAATTGATAGTTAATGCTGCATAAAATTTTTTTTGCAGTGTGTATAACAAACCGAACAGGCAAATTCCCCAATCAATGGAAAGTCTCTAATATTATACCAGTCTTTAAAAAAGATGATAAACATTTGCCTTCTAACTACCGTCCTATTTCCCTGCTAAGCTGTGTAGCAAAAATAATGGAACGCGTAATATTTAAACATGTGTATAACCACTTGCATTCTAATAACGCTTTTTATAAGTACCAATCAGGTTTTCTTCCCGGTCATTCAACTGTACTACAGTTAATCGATTTTTATCACAATCTATGTAAAACTCTTGATGATGGGGAAATTGCTTGTGTTGTATTTTGTGACATTTCCAAAGCGTTTGACAGTGTCTGGCACAAAGGCCTTCTTTTCAAATTAAAACAGTATGGAATAGAAGACGATCTATTAACATGGTTTGAAGACTATCTCAGTGACAGATGCCACTGTGTGCAAACTGGAGTAGCCTATTCGCAAATGAGATCCGGTAACGCCGGCGTTCCACAAGGATCAGCTCTGGGACCTCTTTTTTTCTAATCTATATCAATGATGTCGTTGAAAATCTTATTACTATCGCCCGCCTATTTGCGGACGATACTTGCCTGATGTATTCGTCCCCTAACATACTTGAAATTGAAGTAATAATGAACCATGATCTGGGTAAACTACAAGACTGGTCCAAACAATGGCTATTAAATTTCAATGCTTTAAAAACAGTCAATAAGATATGGGTTAAGATGTATAGAATTCTTGTCCTCAAAACGTAAATATGAAATATCAAGATGAAAAACGTAAATAAAATGGGTCTCTGAATTACATAAACCCGGCAATCCCCTGTTTGTCAGCACATGTAGTACACCTCCGGTCCATTTTGCAAAATAAAACACATCTGCTGGGCGACAAGAGCGGTGATGCAAGAGAAATGATTCTTTGACGGCAAATTGTTTACATAACAGGAGAGGAACAATTGGTACATTTTATAGCCTCTTTTGTTGAGTTATTATTAATAATGTCTCAAAATCGTCCAGTTATCGGACCATATTTGCCTATAACACCCAATTGGCGTAGCGTTTAAATTAACAATCTATTCTTTAGTTCCTTGTATAAACAATTAGAACAATTTAAAGCTGAATGCTTCTGTTAAACTCATACACATCACGGACTATTCCCCCGCCGTCCCTGTCCTTCGTGTTCTTTTCACATCCCTCAATGAGGATTTTCAACTTGACTCGATGTTATTTTCCTTTCCTAGTTATATAATTTATGTGATTATATTGAATGCGGTGATTATATTGAATCCAAGTTATGAAATAAATATCGGCGCGAACTTGGGAAATATAAAGCGGTCTCGTGAGCGCTCCGTGGTTAATCTCGGGTGAATACGAAACACTGTATACACTTTTAGTGGCTTTGCATGTAATACCAGTTTCCGGTATATACCAGCCCGGCGTGGAGGCTAAGAATGTCTCCTGTATAGGAGTGTCCGTGGGACACCCTTGCCTGTAGATGAGGGTCCTGTGGACCACATACATGTGCTGGTATATTAGCCAGCGAAGACGTAGCATATGGATACGGTCTGCAACGTAGGGAGTCATACGTACGTGTCCGTTTAAGTATCTATTCAGAATCACCTGTGATAATATATCAACAGCACATAGGTATTCCAATGGGTACTAATTGCGCACCCCTGTTGGCTGACCTGTATCTGTTCTCTTATGAATATGACTATATGCAGGCGCTTTCAAAAACCGATCCATTCAAAGCCCGTTCCTTCTCATTCACCAAACGCTATATAGACGATCTTCTCGCTGTGGATAATCGCTATCTAAATGACGCAGTGAAGGATATATATCCACCTTCACTGGATTTGAAGGAAACTACAGATAGCCCTACAGGCACATCATATTTAGATCTATATTTCTACAAAAATGAAGCGGGCATTCTCTCTCGTCGACTTTATGACAAAAGGGATGATTACAATTTCGACATCGTTAACTATTCCTTTCTGGACAGTAATATTCCAGTGGGACCTGCATATGGCTTATACATATCTCGCCTAGTAGCATTTGCTAGATCCTGTGTTAATTGTGACGATTTCAATCAACGTCACAAAACATTGTTGCAGAAACTTATAAAACAGGGCCATTCCTCCAAGCGCATCCACTCAAAGTTTCTAAAATTTGGCGATACATATCGCATGCTGATAGCAAAATACGAACGTAGCGTGCAAGCTCTATGGCGTTACGTTTCGTAACTTGTGTCTAATTCCGTTTAACCCGGGGCTAGGGGCCGTATGAACCCATGTACTTCAAGATCCTCATGATGCGCATATGAACAGTCACAATCAAAGCGTGACCGAGATACACCATTCTCTAGATAACGACATTAGATTGATTATTATGGATTAAGATTACTGATCAGCGATACGAATTTGATATTTTAGGAACATCATGATGTCCTGTCGGCATCATTGAAAACTGTTGACCGCTTCTCTCTTGCAGGAAACTAGCCTATGTTTATGTATACTATGTCTTTTTTTAATTTGGTGCTAATACTGTTATATGGAGATGGAATAGGTCTTTGGATTATGGACGCGGATATTCTTTGGTGGACGACGGCTGAATTATGAATGACGGACTAGACGCTTGTATATTTAGCATACAGAAAATTATAATTCAAAACGGCGAGAGAGAAACGAACGTCGAGCCCCCGAACAGAAAGTATTTGATCATTATCGTGTGTCAAATCAACATTTAATCTGTACGAATATCGACAACTACATCGGTTATCCTCATCCAGCTGTGAAACAACTCATGGAACGGGGGTTTACCGCACACCGGGGCAACGATGGGCCCAGGAAACTGTTTGATTTGATTTGATTTAAATGCGTTCGCGCAGATTGCTGTGATTAATGACAAATGATTAATCCTGTATATATTTCACCAGGGGCTTCATATAATCTTATTATAAAGTCTCTGTTTTATCCGGTAGTTGGGGTAGTGTCAAACATTAACATCGGTCTTAACCGCTGCAGGTTTCTCAGCAAATTACTTTTGTCTGATACGGTACCGGTACATAAGTTTAAAACATCTCAAATGGCTCATGAACACAGTTTGAGTCTGGCACGCGTAGGATGTAGTCGGTTACCATTGTGTCAAACCATGTACCACACCGGTACATACCCGTAGCGTTTCACGTATGTGGTTAGAGAATGTACGAAACAAATGCAACAAGCAGTCCGCTTTCCGCTTTCCGGTGTATCTTGTTGTTTTATAGCAATGGATTATCAGTTCACCGAAATAAACTTACTCAAACTCGGTGGTATTATAATACTGAGCGGCCTTATCTCCACCAGCATTTTCAAACTGTAAAACCTGGGATACGCGATTTGTATACCATACCAAAACTAAGGTTCTATCTGTTAAAACTAAGGTTCTATCACGGGAGGGGATTAATCGTACAATAACCTGTCAACATTTGTCGGACATAACAGATTACGGTCTGATGATAATTGGAGCTAGGGTGCGGATACATTGAGCTACCTGTAATACGCTTATATAAAGTACAGACAATAAAATAATTGACCTGACTCTTATTGCAGGGATCAAAAGACACCGAGAAGCACGAGAAGAGAGAAACTAGAAAGCGAAGAGCGTTTTTGTAAAAAAAAATAAATTGTATAGTACCTTCGTATTTTGTAGAGTACGTCCTCTGTATATTGAATTTAATGAAGCTGAAATCTCGGATGGGTTTTTCGGGTAAAGCGCCTTAAACGGTATATACCATCTATGATGGTACGGATTAAAATTCACCGGCGATTAAGCCGTTTTATAATTACATAACATTTGGCGAGGAGCTGTCCCCACATCGCTCTGGCGAAGCATGCATTCTCGTCGGCGAATCAGTACATTTTACAGTTTTCAAAGTTAAAAAGGAGCAATTTAGTTGCTGAGACGACCATTAAATTTGTAAAAATCTGTATTCCACAGTAAGTAAACTTTCAGCCAGTATCAACGGCTAGATTACAAAAATAAAGCAGTGTTTTTTATTTGGGTTAAAACAGGAAAAAGTCCGATTTTGCAATCGGTCCTATGTCTTAATATGTAACAGAAGTAATAAATTTTGACACAAAAAGGAGCAAGCAAATATGATTTGATTTACAGTATTAATATACTTCAAGAAAGCTTAATTATCGTACTTTCTGATTATATCAACCGCTAAGAAAATAAATATGAGACAAATGTGAATTTTTATTTAAGACATTGTCTTATACCCAGCCGTAAGGTTGACTGCGAAAACCGCGTTATCTGACGCATTCGCAAACCTCTCTGATGAAAATAGTTACTCCTGCATACTTAATTGATGTTTATATAACCATAGTCAATACCTCCTAATGATAAGACTATTGGCAAGGCATCATAGTCTCCTTGTAAACCATGAACCTACACTATTAAGCTCATTTAAGGAGCAACTTATACCATTGGGTAATATAAATGAAGTAATAGTGTCTCGGCTATTTTAATTATCATGAGTGGACATATACTCTGGAAAGGATAATACAATTAAAATCTGCTTGGACAAAAACAACCTGCAAACCTGCATTTTTGCGGGGTTGACGAAGTCAATCCGTACGATGCCAGCGGTCTGTCGATTTAGACGTGCGCACTACAATTGCGTGACCTCTGCACGTGAGTCTGTGATTCGGTCGTGCATAATGAAATCTACAACATCTCAACATCGACCAGCAAATTTAACAGTCGACAATTGATATTTATGTACATCAATTTTCTGAACTTTAAAGATCGTGATACTCCAAGTGAGAAATAGTGATAGTATTATCATACCAATATCTTTAGGCCAAGTTTATACTGGATTATGTTGTGCCGGTATGTTTTTACTCAATAAAATACACAGTTACCTTCTGTTAATAAAAGAAAGCAAACTCAACAAAATACAGCAGAAGACAAGCGAATATTTAAACAGGGGTGTTGGTTGTGTAACTTGTATACTGTTATACATGCGCAGTGCATCGTGCAAACGAGACCTGAGTCGATCAGTTACCTGTATCAGTAAAATACAATAGAACGGTTGATTTCGGCTTCTATCGGCTTGAAATTCCGTTTTCAGCCATGTCAACCCAACCAGAGGACAAAAATTCCGCTATCGGTTGGACACATCGATAAGATGTAAGTTGATCTTCCTGGTTTTAGAACTAAAGAACTCGCCGTGATGTCCATGTCAGGATGAGCAAAATTTCGCCAGACAAGGTTATACAAGGTTATAATAACATCCAACGTCAATGCGCGGATGACCGAGAAGCTTATCGGGCTTTCGGCTCATTCGAACCGACCTACGACTGTGGGTGACATGTAATATCTCCAGTTTATCTGGGGGGTTACGATTTTAGCCCTACCTGGCCTGGCGGGGAACGGAACGACAAAATATGGAGAGCTGAAACTCCTTGACTTTATAGCTTATCATATTGGGGTCATTTTGAGCCTATTTGCATAACCTCCCGAGTAGAGGATCATGGGAAAATTCAAGATGGCGTCCACGTGGGATACCAGAAAAGTTATGTTTTTGTCATATTTCTTCAAAATTTCTGCTTTTCCGCGATGAAAAGTGAGCAAAAAGTATTTTATTTCTCATCGCAAAAGTATTTACTAATTTATCATGCAGTTTTTTCGGAGAAATTGCATAAATAAAAAATTCGGAAAATCCCACCGAAAAATCGACCCCAAAATGCCATTTTTGAAAATGACGTCACTGTGACGTCATCAAAGCGGACATCTTGGATTTTTTACATTTTCTGGTAGAGCTTGATCCAATGGTATAGCGTGGTAAGTTTCAGCTCCCTAGCTTAAGGGATAAAAAATAATTAGGGGAGCCATTCCCCCCCCCCCCAGGCCTGGACAGGTCCCAAAAAGCCCAGGCCAGATAGGGTTAATGGTGTTTCAAATACCAACGTAAGTAACCGAGCTACCGATTCCAAATAAATAGATAATGAGTCAAGGAAAAGACGATATAATCCAACTAACGGCCGGGTGATCCAACATTGGTAATGGAGAGCGATTCAGGCCAAACTCTGACTCATAGTGTCTGTAGTCTGAGACAACTGCACCAAAGAACAATCCGAAACTATTGAAAAACTACAATTGACTGCAGCACGTATTGTTACTGTCTTGCCCGCTTACGCTTCGAGAGAGTCTCTTTATTTTGAAACCGAGTGGGAAACGTTGAAAGCTAGGAGGGAAAATTTAAAACTATCAACCATGTACAAAATCCACAATGGTGAAATACCGCAGTACCTAGCAAATCTAGTTATCGACTTAGGAAAGATAATAACTACACTATCCCAAAAACACGTCTAACACTATTTAAAAATTCATTTATATCTTCCGTCATTAATCAATGGAATAACCTTCCGCATGACAGTAGAAACTCGATCTCATATAATTTCTTCAAGTCTAAAATTTCGGCCAAAAAACCACCCCCTGTGTACTACTCGGTTGGATACAGGAAAATGAATATACGTCAAACAAAGTTACGACACGGCTGTAGTCAGCTTAATGGAGATTTTATCGCATAAAACTTCACGAAACCGGACATTGCGCATGTCGGGAACCAACACAGGATGCCGAACATTGTTTATTATGTTGTCCGCGATACGAAACTATAAGAAAGAAATTACTTGATACTATACCGCCAAATACGAATGTCTATCAATTGTTGTGGGGCAGTCCGTCTCTTTCGCTAATTAACAATACCCAAGTATAATAATTCTTTCCAAAAATGGTTCAAAGACAGTCAGCGATTCAGCTAGATGTTTGTTTCAATGAGTGGACCAGGGTGCTTCTTATTATCCTTACAACCAAGACGCCAATTCTCGCACGTATAGCCTTCACATTTGTCTATCATTGCCTGTAAGAATGTATATGTTCAAATAGTGATGTGTGACTTTCTTTAACAAATTTGTTAGATCTGCACTTGGAGATATGCACAAATTAACGAGACTGTAACGTCGTATAAGTTTATATATTGTTATTTGACTTTCTTAGCGCAGTTTGTTTTATCTATATTTGGAGAGGGGAAACTAAGTTGAAAGAACTTGTCCCCAATCCATTTGTTTGAAGACAATAAAATAAGTTTAAAACAATAAAACTTAATTGATGGGAAAAAGTTTGCGCTGAGATTCTGGTCTACACATCTTCATTTCGTCCAGTCAAGTTCCACGTTCCCACTTCGAACCTGCCTTGAATTATCTGACCCCCTCCAGGGTTCGAAATCCGAGGTGTAAATTTCACCTACGAATGAGAGACGAACCAATCAGAACGTACACGCCGATTGTGAGTGGAGTGGCATCATCCTCAATTAGCGGCGTCATTCCTCCTTATATGACGTTTGTATTAGCCTACTTTATAGGTCAGCCAATCAATAACGACCCATTTCGAAATTCAAATGTTGTTTGAGGTCAGTGACGTCTCGTGTGTATTTATAAGTTCTTTGAAGATTAAAGGGGGCAGATATATCAAGGAAAGTTCGAAGTGGGAACGTAGAAATTGGCTTGATAAAATGAAGATGGGTCTACAGAGCATGATCTAATTCTTAGCTCTTCTATATATCTCATAATCAAATCAAGAAATTTGCTCTTGGAAATAAAGATCAAGGTCAGTCATCTTCAACAATGTTCAGGTCTGTTCTAACATAATTGCATATGGAACATAAATTCGGAGATCTTAACATTTGACCTTTATAAAATGGGTTAAGGTCAGTGATATTCAATAGACTTCAGGTCCAGGCATGTGAGGTGTCAATTTAGACAATGTAGATATAATCTTTCATGAAATAGTGTAATAAATAGAATCTGACCTGGATAAAATAGGCTAAGGTCAGTTACCTTCAACACACCTCTGGGCCATCATCAGATGTATACATAGTATTCATTTGGAGAGCCTAGCTATATTTCTTCATTTCGTAGCATTATAAACAGTATATGACCTTGGAAAAATAGGTCAGGGTCAGTCAACTGAGATAGGCTTCTTATCATTTGCCAGTTGCCTATGTTATATAAATTTGGAGACCAGCTTAATCCTTCAATAAATATAGGAAATACTAAAATTTGACCTTGATTAAATAGGTCAAAGTCGGTCATTTTCAATAAACTTCTTACCATTCGCCAGATGCATACATGGTATGAATTTTCAATGCCTGGCTATAATCCTTCTTGACATATCGTTTCCACAGACGGAAGGACGACGCCGCGGCGACAATACCCTTTTGACAAAATTTGCCCGAGGGTTAAAAACCAAACGAATGAATGTAAATGTAAAATATAATACATTGAACACTTTTACTGTAAAAGTTGGCATAACTCATGTTGGTTCTCATGTTTGTCAACCGAGCTGAACGCCGTTAAACTGTGGTCGGTGGCCCGTGAAAGCCATTCATCAATTCTATAACCTTTCATCAAATCAAATATGCTGGTCGATATAGTAATCTGCATGCCTGAGATGAACCATCGTTGTTAATTTGTTAATTCCCCGATACCGCAACGGGGAACCCACAAGTACCGGTATACATTTGACATTTTTGCTGTATATGCACATGTGAGCACGTTGTAGAAGAAGACATTTTGTGCACCTTAGGCTACCTTTATAGAATTTGCGTAGAAACAATTGTTGATAAAATGGTTAAAAAATATTAATTGGTTGGCTCAGCCGAATCAGACGCCATGCTGTGGGGGTATCTTCTAATGTTCCGCGTTCCAGCCAGTTTTGCACCATAATGCGGGTTATGTATTTGAACTGGTCTTTGGTATAAACCTTGTGTTAAAACGGAGACGATGACCCTACCCCTCCTCTCCGACTTCGAGTAAAGTAGTTCAAATGAGGCTGTGATGTTAAAGCTATTAAATATTCATGACCTGAGCGCTCTCAACACCATATTCGATTGAAGTCAGTAAGATCATACATAGCGACATATACAATTGGGGAGCATTAATAGGATATTAACTTATTAAAATTGAAAAGTTACTAGGAGCTGGTTTTCATTAATTCAGCCTTCGTTTGTTTCTGGTGTGGGGATGCATGGCCAACTTAAAGACTCAATAACATCATGTGTCGATGTGAATTCGTAGTCATTCGAAATATCTACTGTATATTATTCGAATTGCATAGATTGTCACGTTGTTTTTTATGAAAATTGTAAAGTATCTCGTTACGGTGATTCCCAAAAAGACTAGCTCAGTTAACATGACCATTTTATTTTTATCTTCCAAATAGCAATAGTTGTACAGAATAGAATGCTAGGTCAAGCATTAGGTAATAGTCCTCTTGAAGGCATTTTGTCAGAGATCCATACAAACTAGGTTGATTTGTCCATCTGCCCGTTTCTATCGGTATTCGGTGGCTGTTGGCCCTAAACTTCAGGTCTGTTCGATAAAATAAAAAAACGTCCCTCGGGTATAAGCAATATATAGCTTCCAGAATCTCCATGTCAAAGCGGGGAGGTATCTGGTCCAGTGCCAAAACGGGTTTAGGGAGCACGGTATGTGTAGACAAGTGTCAAAGCGATGGTTGTACTTGAGGACGACTCCAATCAGGGTAAGGTGCTATGTAGTCCAATGTCAAAGCGTGGTTCCGGAGAAATGTATGTCTAATCGAGTGTCAAAGTTGTATGTCTGCACACAGCCAGAAAAAAGGTGGCACACAGCCAGAAAAAACCCTTTAATGGTGATCAAACCTAGTCATCACCATTAAAAGGTGATGAGTTAGAGCCATCACCTTTCAAATGGTGACGATCGTCACCTTTTCAGGGCGATGATTTTGCCTCATCACCCTTACAAGGTGATGAGATAAATTTACAATCATTGCCCATTACTGTTGTGAGTGATCATAAAAAGGGTGATGGCTCTAACTTCTCACTTTTCGAGGTGATAGTTATCAACTTGTTTTCTGGCTCCGCATATTCATGGATATTTTTGATTCATCTGACGCTTTGGCGGTATATTTTGCCGGTACATTCGGTCTATGCATTTGCCTCGATTTCTAGCATGTATATATAGGTATCCACATACTATAAAATGTCTAACCTGTTATATACATAATTATGATGGGATACATTGTATCACAGATTCCAGCGGAATGAAATATAACGTCTCAGAGGTAAATTAGTAAACTACAAATACGGATACGGAGGTTTTAAATCCAATTCTAACCAGAACATAAATTGAAAATTGACAAATCAATCGGCAACAGATGTCTCAAAACGGTTTCCGTTTTGGCGCGGCTGTTACGTTCACCTCCCGCCACAAAAACAGTGTTGCTAGGCTAGCACGTGCAGCAGTCGTTGATCTATTTACTTTTGCAAGCGAGCGAGGAATGCGACAGACTTTGTCGGAGTCACGGTACAGCACAAACAACTTTTATAAATGGGCTGCCTGAATTTCTAGGTTAGCTTTACCAAATGTATCTGCATGTGTCTATCACCTTTCGGAAGTAACGAAGAAATATTCGTAATGGGATGACACAGCTGGTACGTTTTACGTTGACCTAATATGTGAACCTAAACAGGGGCAACACTGATGACAATCACTGTATTACTGATCGCATAAAAGTCTTTGAAGAGTCCCCAACCTTCTGCGAATTAGACTTCAGGATATGTAACAAAGAAATTCAGACCAGTCTCAAAGAAATGAAAAATGGTAAAAGTAGTGGTTTGGATAGTATTAGTAATGAAATTCTGAAGAGTGGATCAACAATTTTGATGCCATGTCTGAACAAATTATTTAACCTTATTTTGTCTACCGGCTGTTACCCGACGGAATGGGCTGGCGGTTATGTCACCCCAATCCATAAAAAAGGGGGATCAAGTGGACCCCCAAAATTACAGGTGCATAAAAGTAGCAAGCTGTGTTGGTAAGCTTTTTAATAGGATCCTTAACTCCAGGCGTGAGACGTATTTGGGGAAACACGATATTATCGGAAAGGAACAGATAGGATTTACTAAACAAAAGAGAACGAGCCACCATATGTTTGTCCTCAAAACTCTTATCGAAAAACAAACTCATAAGAACTCTTCTCCATTATACGCCTGCTTTGTCGCCCTAAGAAAAGCGTTCGATACAGTGTGGCACGCTGGATTATTCTATAAAATGCAACAAGCGCGGATCGGAGGACTATTTTATAAAACTGGACAATGAATTGACAGACAACGTCGCTTCGAGCTTAAGAATCCGGCAAAGTGATAACTTAAGCCCAAATTTGTTCAAAATATTTACCAAAGATCTACTTTTCGTTCGGAAAAAGTATTTTATTTCACACCAGATTTTCATTTACTAATTTATCATGCAGTTTTTGCGACGAAATCACATAAATGAAAAATTCGAAAAATCTGACAGAAAAATCGACCAATGGATGTCTTTTTGGAAAATTATGTGACTGTGACGTCATCAAAGCGACCTTCTTGGATTTGTTTTCCATTTTCTGGTACAACATGACCCAAGAGTATGGTGTGGTAAGTTTCAGCCCCTAGCTCAAGGGGCAAGAACAAATATTTAGGTGGCAGGCCTGGATAGGTCCCAAATCGCCAAGGCCAGATAGGGGTAAGGGTTTCGTTACTTTTCGTTTCGTTTACCGGAAGTCACTTTAATAATCTACCAATCTACCTATATAGACAAATGAGCATGCATACCAATTGAAATTGAATGATAAATCTAGAATATCTCTCACAACTGTCATTACCAGCTAATATTTCTATTATCTGAAGGAAAAAAAACCCTCGAATTTACACTTGATTTTCAGCCTACCTACACTTTGTATTACAGGTTTTCTCTCAAATCTTTAATGAAGCGATTTTGGCACGTATCTCCATTGCTAGAAATCGGCACGGGAAAGAACCTATGTGTGGCTTTCAATCGGTAATACAGGCGGTAAAAATATAACCAATAAATAGAATGTTCGCCATGTTACCTTTTTTAAAGATCCCACTAAAATGCATGTTATTTCTCATTTTCATTAAAAAAAAAGAATTTGGGAATGCTCTTTTAAAAGTAGTACTTCAAAATAGGATTATTATTTAGGTGGCAATTGATTCCCAAATAATTTTTTATCGTTATAGGATCTTAATGCTTTACATGAACTGTTTTGCTTCTTAAATGGGAGACGTGTGGTATTGTGTTAACGTGTGAGGCTAACTGTCAGTTAGAGTGATCTCCCCTGACTACAGCACTCTTTGACCTCGTGGATAATAGCTGCCTAGTTTGTACACCACCCGGAATTGAATTTGGCTGGCGATTGGCATATTTGTCAAGTCAAGTAGCTACACTTTGGGTAACCGTGAAGAACAGTATAGTAGATCAATGAGTCTGCCGTATGGAGCAACCTTGTTCCATGGTGAAGAATGAAACGCTTGGTCGCCGTCGGCTCTCACAGAGAAGTTCTTAATAATATCTTGCTTTTATTAGTACATCATCGCTTTTCAATATTTGATCTAATACCGCTGATATCACAAGATCAGAATTACATGCGTCTAGTCCGTCATTCATAATCCAGCCGTCGTCCATTAGAGAATATCCGCGTCCATAATCCAAAGACCTATTCCATTTACATATAACAGTATTAGCACCAAATTCAAAAAGACAATCATAGTATACATAAACATAGGCTTGTTTCCTGCAAGAGAGAAGCGGTCAACAGTTTTCATTGATGCCGGCAAGACATCATGATGTTCCAAAATATCAAATCCGTAACACTGATCAGTATTCTTAATCCATAATATTCGTTATAGAGTCGTCATCTAAAAAATGATGTATCTCAGTCACGCTTTGATTGTGACTGTTCATATGAGTACCATGAGGATCTTGAAGTACATGGGCTCATACGGCCCCTAGCCCCGGGTTAAGCGGAATTAGACACATGTTACGAAACGTAGCGCCATAGATCTTGCACGCTACGCTCGTATTTTGCTATCAGCATGCGATATGTATCGCCAAATTTGAGAAACTTTGAGTGGAGGCGCTTGGTGGAATAGCCCTGTTTTATAAGTTTCTACAACAATGTTTTGTGACGTTGATTAAAATCATCACATTTAACACAGGATCTAGCAAATGCTACTAAGCGAGATATGTATACGCCATATGCAGGTCCCACTGGAATATTACTATCCAGAAAGGGATAGTTTACGATGTCGAAATTGTAATCATCTCTTTTGTCATAAAGTCGACGAGAGAGAATGCCCGCTTCATTTTTATAGAGATAGAGATCTAAATAAGATGTGCCTGTAGGGCTATCTGTAGTTTCCTTCAAATCCAATGAAGGTGGATATATATCCTTCACTGCGTCATTTATATAGCGATTATCCACAGCGAGAAGATCGTCTATATAGCGTTTGGTGAATGAGAAGGAACGGGCTTTGAATGGATCGGTTTTTGAAAGCGCCTGCATATAGTCATATTCATATATGCTATCGGGTTTTTTTTTGGTTCCACTGCACCTTATAATCAAGGGTGGGTGTTGCAGTATTACATTTGTTCTATTCAGCAGCACATTTTACTTCCATTCACTGCTCGATAGCATGCCTGACCGGGGGTCTATTTATGGTGACAGATCACCGCTTTCGCTAGGCAGAGAAACAAGCAAAATCATCACTTCAGATCAACCCATGTCAAGAAGTTTATCAGCTTAATATTGCGCTTGAAATAACCTACTTTCTTCCAAACGATGGAAGTCTCAATTCAGTTAGGGAATAAGTCAGGTACAGGTTTTTTTAAATTGCCGTAAATGTAAATCTTTTGGTCGGTGATACAAGTTGGAAATAAGTTTGCCATCTTCTGAAGCGGATTGTAAGATCAGGTAGAGTGTTACTTTTCGAAATCATATAACAATCAAGCTGAGATCGAACAGTCTATGTTTTTGAATTCAACAACTGTGGCACAGTGTTGAACACGATATGCTTATTTCGTTGTTCAGTTTTTTAAAGCATCATTCTAAATTCTGCGTACTCGTGGTATATCACGTTTTCTCCAGCTGGCAAATCAAAATGTCCCACGCTACAACAAGCAATATGTGTGTAATATTAATTCTGGCTGGTCCCATTCACTGTCGGTCGATATATTTCCGGTACTCTACATAGTATGAACCACAATCCAGGTGACAACGCTGATTATCCAAATTAGATTATCCCTGGAGAATACACTTCAGTATATGGTATCCCCGGACAAACGTTTGGCAATGAAGTCCGATAGACAAAACCGGCGTGCTTAAATTGCATTTAATCTCGAGAACAAAATCCGCAGGTTATCATTGTTCACTGAGTTGAAGTACACCGAAAAAAATAACATAATCGTGTCACGTGACGAGCAGTAATTACTATTTTGTTTATAAAATACTATTACAGGGGCCCGAAATAAGAGACTCGAGGCGTGGGAGAGATAAAAAGAGTGACGAGGAGCGGGGGGGTCATTTATTTTAATTCGTGCAAAAGCACACGAAGAGAGAAGCAGATCTTGGACGAACCGTCTGTTGAGCTGTTGTCCCTGTTGTATAGAGGTATTGCGAAAGAACAGTAGTACGTCATGACATCTTTTCTCCTCAGCATATTAACAAAGTAACACTGAATTGCCAATTTAGTTTTGTAGCTATAGGAACTTACCGCATTAACGCGAACATTCACCAATCATGATATCTCTTTCGAGCGTAAGGAAGGGGGCATGGAAGGTAGGAGCTTTGTGATTGGCTCAGCCAAATTACACAACATGCGAGTCGAATACCGCTCGTATAAGATTACAAGTGGATTAATTGAAATGGGCAGACGTAGTGGAAGCGTGTTATTAATGATATGGGCTCACGAAACACCATATTCGACTGAAATAAGTAAGATCGTATTGCAACAAATAGGACTGGCGAGCGTTGATAAAATATTAATTTATTAAGATTGACTAAATTTTAAATCAGAAACTGTGGCATCTATCACGCTTGGCCACAAAATGCTTATTCGACATAGAAACATAGCTCATACCTGTAATCGGCAGGTCGTTGATACGTTCGGGTTCTGCATCAGTGGCCGTGTTTCCTGTAATCCTCATCTGTCTCTCATGTGCCTCCACAAGCTCAATAGCAGTACTACTTACACCGGACAGCAGGTTCTTCAAAACACAATATTCTCCAATAGAACATACTTTCTCGTTCTCCAGAGACTCCAAGAGGTCCAATATATCTACACAGTTAGCTGAAGTTCCTGCAGATAGGTAGCTACCACACAGGTGTTTGAATTCGTTATATGCATCAGACCTTGGTGACATCAGTTTGTGAAGTTGTAGATATAGGTGGTAATGTTGTAGCTTCCTCTCTCCTGATGCGACTTTATCGGATTCCTTTGTCTGTAAAAGCAGTGGTATATATACAATATATCGTACTTGAAATTCGTCATCTTTTACAATTTTTTTAAAAAGGTACATGGTTTCGAAGTTTTCAACTGAATTTATTAAAAATATAGCCAGAATAATAAAGAATGCATAACCAGGCAAGACTAAAGTTTTACTTTGGTTGGAGGTGACACAGTCGAGATTTGATCGGCCCGAAATCAACATTGGCAGAATGTGTGTTGATTGCTAAAATATATGACTACGACTATACTAAGACGCTTAGAGTAACTTTTGACGGGCCTCCCGGAGCTCACTCTCGCGACGACTTCGCGACCAGAGATATCATAACAGCACTTGTGCTACCCCACATACATACCCTGCCCTGCCATGGTGTAGTAGACTATTTTGACTATTGAACGAGAAGATATTTTGGTTCACTGGATTCCGGCCTAGATACGGATTGGATGATAGAAACTTCACGATATCTTCCCGATATCATAAAAACTGATGTTCGCCTCTATATTTTGCGAAAAATGTAGCTTGTGTCTATACATGTCGTGTCTGCATGGGTTTTGATGGAATGTGAATTTCGGCATATGTATCACCCAGCTTAGTTCAGCGTTCGTGGAAATTTTGTAGTAATATTGGCTGAACAGTGTTACTTTTTAAGCTGAAGCGGTATGAACATCCAATCTGGTACGTTTTCAAAGAAGTTTGGCTTTATGGATTTGTGAATTAAAAAAGTGAACCTATGAAAAATACGAATATTACTATCTAGTTACCATTCCGTGTTTCCCTTGTTTCTTCTCAATTTCTAGTTGTTCTTCCTTGTCGCACGGTAAAGGCCCGGGGCTGTGTTCTGTTTCGTTTCCGATGGAGCCGAGCAGAGTGTCTACAATTAAGATAAATACTTGCTAACTAACGAGTCCGGAAAGAAACAGAACACATGGTTATTTTAGAAGTAATTTTCGGGAATATCTAGACTGAAATATGCCTACCAATACTGGTTCTGAGTTGCGTGATACACTGACGGAGCGATGTCTCGAAATTACCACGGGCTATCATTTCGTTGATAGTCTTCAGCATCTGGTCGACCGCTTCTCCTGTGAAGAAAAAAACTTGAAGTATTAACAAAATGTTTTTCATTATTATGAGTAATACCTATGAGATAATTATTTTCCGAAACACAAGTATGTGGGACAATATAGCCACGGTTAAATTGACATAACGAATGCGATAAAAAGTTTGATATTGTGGGATGATCTAAGTGAGTACGGAAAATATTTCCTGTGGGGGTCACGCTACAAAGGGGTACATTGGGCTGTTTCGATAAACGCTTCTGGACAGGAGGCTTTTCGATATTAGAAAGGGCTGAACAATAGACCCTCAAAGGAAATCTGACCAAGAGCACACAAATCTGCAAAATTTCAGGAACATATGAAAGTCACGCAATTCTTATCGTATCGTATCGTATCGATAAAACGTGTTTTATCGCAATGGCGACGGCTTCACCTTCATGAAATGTTTACAACAAATCTATTTATCCGTGTTTGAAACGATTTGCCTATTGCTTAGTGAGATTCACATGATAGACTAATTATTGATCAGATACCTTCTTTTCTTTTCTTTTCGTGAGTCAGGTCATCCAGGAATATACCTTAAACCAACAGGCAGATATATACGATTGAACAAAACTGCAAACTGTATACTGTTAAAGTTGGTTATGTGCATTTAAAGTTACGCGTAAAAGCTTTAGCACCAGTGCAATGGATTAAACGCCAGGGCAATGGATTTGAAATATATTTGGAATCTACCTTAATCCAAAACCACTGCACCGAATTCCGAACAAAGCATCAATTAACTTGGTCCTCTACGATTGAAGTACACACACTGTGTTAACGTGGATCCAGAGGATGCAATCCCGTATCTGGATTAAAACGTATTTTGTCTATTCTCGTCTTGACAACGCTCATTGATTTGGGGACAGAAAAACAACAGTGGAACTTTAAAATGATTGCACATATGCCCCATGTAATAATCACATCGATTATGAAGTGTTCCGTCAAGGACAGGACATATTGTAACACAATACTGCATGAATTTGCAAACACTTAAGAAGCAGATAGTACATACTGGACTGTACATTATGAGCTGTTGCAAATTACACAGTATGTCCGCACTAGAGATAACCCATTCTGCACTCTCGAATAGAATAGATACAAAGTGCCTGAAGAGCACCCTTTCCCAAGCTTTATATTCACTACCATATGATATACATACTTCCAAGCTCGTTGATCGCTGTGCAAATCTCTCTATCTCTCATATTCAGTTTAATAAAAACATGAACCTCCGGCCGGAATTCATGAACGATCGATGCTATTCTGTGTATCAAAGTCATGTCAAGGTATTGGATCCAAAGCGATAAAAACCCTTCGAGAGAAGTAACTTCATGTCTCAATATGATGGATCCTGGTTCCAAGGTGATCCCGCTGCAGTCTTTCTGGCGATCGACTTCCTCTTTGAGCGTTCTGCAGAATTTGGGATTGGCGAGTAGACTATCGGAATTCTGATCATCCTGCACATTTATCCCCCACGTCATCTTGTTTTCTGGACTGCCTGTAACAGAATATAGTTGCAATCATATTGTCCCTTTCAATCAATATATCGTTCAGTGATGTTTCATGTGCATGATTACATGGCTGGATATAGTTTTGAAATAAGTAATTTTATGTGCCAGCACTAATTACTACGAGCTTCAAGTCCGTCATTCAACATTCAACCTTCGTCTATCAAAGAATTTTCGCGTCCCTAATCCAAAGTCCTAATTCGATTCTTTTTAACGACCTGAAAATGAAACCGAGAACGTAAAGATTATGTCGAAATCTACACTTTACCTGTCCAAATAAAACATCTCGTGAGATAATGTGTGGAGAAGACTCTATCGGATATATCTGTATGAATTGCTTGTGTCTTAGTCCCAGATCCCAAAGTATCTAATACTTCACCACGGATAATATTGACATGCTCCTTATATCTCATCTTTTGTCTACCGATGTAATTCTGAGGGCCAAATCCTTAAGCCAAGATAGATAGAGATAATCCAAAATAAGATAATCCTGCTACTACTACAGTCAGCAGGACCCTATTAACCGTCTTAGTTAATTAATGGTATCGATGTTCAAGAAAACTGGCCGCCACAGGCCATAAAGCATTCTTTAACTCTACTTCATACAATGGATATTTTTATTCATGGGATGTTACTTTGTTTATAGAGTTGCTTGAACTTCTCAATAGTAATATGTATACGGAATTTGGCAATACAAACTAATTGTGAGCCCATTTTGGCTGATCTATTTCTGTTTTCTTACAAATACGACTACATGCAGACGCTTTCAAAGATAGACAATTTCGAAGCCCGTCTCTTCTCATTCACGCTATAGAGACGATTTTTGCTGTGGATAGTCGCTGAATAATTGGGGCAGTGAAGGGTTCATATCCACCTTCACTGGATTTAAAGGAAACTACAGATCGCGCTAATGGCACGTCTTATCTGGATCTATGTCTCTATGAAAATGAAGTGGGCCTTGTTTCTCGTCGACTTTATGACAAAAGAGATGATTACAATTTCGACATCGTAAACTATCCCTATCTGGAGATTGATATATTATAGGGACCTACATATGGCGTATACATATCTCACCTAGTTGTATTTGCTAGATATTGTGTTAAATCTGACGATTTTAATCAACGTCACAAAACAATTTTGCAGAGACTTATAAGACAGGGCTATATCGTGAAGCGCCTCCATTTAAAGTTTCTCAAATACGAACCTAGAGTGTAAGATCTTTGGCGTTACGTTTCGTAACCTGTGTCTAATTCCGCTCAACCAGGAGCTAGTGGCTGTATGAACCTATGTATTTCAAAGATCCTCGTGCTGTCCATATGAACAGTCACAATCACTGAGATATATCATACTCTAGATACCAACTTTATAACGAAAATAACATGGATTAAAAATATTGATCAGCGATACGGATTTGATATTTTTGGAACATCATGATATCTTGCCGGCATCATCGAAAACTGTTGACCGCTTCTCTCTTGAAGGAAACTGACCTAGTTTTATGTATTCCATTATTTATTCTTTTAAGTTGGTGCTAATGCAATTATATGAATTAGGTCTTTGGGTTTTGGACGCGGAAATTATTTAATGAACGACGGCTGAATATTGAATGACGGACTAGAAGCTTGTATCATTGGTGTCTGGCGGCTCAGTCGCTGAGCCCTATACCATCTAAATCTGGAGTGAAAGTGATGCTGCTAAAACTACTCTGAAGTAATGTAAATTTCGCCATACAACTCTTGGTAAGTAACAAACCTGTGATCAGCGAACCGGCTGCAACGCGAGGCATCGTCGTGTTTGTAACATCTGGTTCTCTCTTCAAGGAATCCATGCTCAAATTTTCTAAACGTGCCAACTCTGTCTCGTGTGCTTTTACAGCTTCAAGTGCAGTGCCACCCACATACGTCAGTAGATTTTTCAAAGTGCCATATTCCCTAATGCCAAGCTTATTTACGGTTTCCAGTGCGTGCAGAAAGTCCATCACGTTCTTACAGCGTTCGATAGTTGCTTTAGATAAATAGCTCTTGCACAGAGTTTTGAAAAGCTTTAATTCTTCGCTTTCGGGTGTAATATGGTGTTGATGGAGCGTTGTAAATAGGCCGTAATGTAATAAGGGGATATCCTGGGGCACCTCTACCTGCAAAAGGAATTGTCAGATAAATATTACACCACGATAACAGCAATGATGCATTTCTGTCTTAAAATAGAATGATTGTGTCGCGAATATCATGAACAGTGTCATACAAAAACAGTCTTTCTATATTCATTACGCACATCGAATACTACCGGTGCCGTATCTCACTTCTGTATTTATAAACGTTGCAGCCCCACCCTCGGCCAGATTTGCATGCACCCACTTGCATTCGTCTTTTGATTTCGTCTCAAAATAAGAGGATCAGTTTTTCCAATTTTGTTCATTGCTCATTGCTGTGCTATTTTATGATTGTTCAATACGCATGTTTTGGGTTACAGAGTAGTACAAAAGAAATTATAACTCTTCTGCGTGGGAGATAATTTAGTCAATACGCAGAGGGTTTGTAGGGCCAGAATGCCAGTCTGGGGTATAAAAGTAATATATTCATCCATTCCTAGGCAGTCTGGCCTTACCATAGGTTACATGAGACACATCCATGTCCCTTCATATATGGAGAATTCCACTGTGTTCAACATATCAGAACTTGAGTATTGAGAGAATTGGATAAAATGGGAGAGTCACACTTAAGCATCAATATCTAAGCAACTGAAGCTAATACCGACATGCCAAATTTGGAACCAAATTCAAACTTTTCACGAAATAAACAATTTTATTTATAAAAATAAAAATCCAAGTTTGTAACCTGGTTATTAAATGATAGCGAAGCCCGCTACGCTGTCGACTCAAATTAATGACTAGCTTGAAGTGGTCTGTATACTCAATCGGGCTGATAAGTTTGTCCCCCATAATACGAGTTCAAACATTTCAGATAAACAAGCAAAAATTCACCAAAATAATCTCACCTGAATAGAGAATCGATACAGTACTTGGCAAAGGATTTTTTCCGTGGATTTGGCCTTAAGTCATTCTGAATATTGTATGCTACATATGCGGCTGATCTTGCCTGGAAGCAACGTTGATTCTCTAATACGATAATGTCAAATCATGCTATCTGAAACTTTGATATTAATATCCAATGTTATTGTTCTTTGTTAATCTATTTTGTTGTATTGCAAAAAACTGTAAACAAATTCTGAACAAGTTCATAGGAGAGTAGATATAATAGGCGGTTCCTGGCTCGGGCGCAAAGCAATCAATTGAAATAGCTGTACACGTCATTCGTTTATTTATACCTTATGACATCATCCACCTAATTTTACCAGATATCTATACATATTCGGTTATTTATACCCGATGACACCATGCCACGTTATCCCCCAAACCTATATATAAACGCCCTTGTCTTCCATCATCCACCTAATTTCACAACATGTCTATACATATTCGGTTATTTATACCTCATGACATTATGTCACCTTATCCCCGAACCTTTTTACAAGTGCTCTTATCTACCGTCATCCACCTAATTTCACAACATATCTATACATATCCGCTTATTTATACCCAATGACACCATCCACCTAATTTCACTACATATCTATACGTATACGGTGTATTTATACCCGATGACATCATGCCACGTTCTCCCCCCGAACCTATATAAACAAGCGCTCTCGTCTACCGTCCTAATTTAACTACAATTCTATACAGATTCGGTTATTTATATCATACCACCTTCTCCCCCGAACCTATAAATAAGCGCCCTCGTCTACCGTCGTCCTCTAAGCTCTCCATCTCGAGCAATCTGTTGAAATAGCTATGCTCATCATCCAGGTTATTTATACCTCATGTGTACAAAACAGAACCATGCCTGCAATGATATGACACTTTACCAACAATGATTTATTAACATACAAGTTAGCCTGCATATACATGTACAAAACAACGTATGTTTAATGTAAAAACTTCTTTGAAATTTCCATGTAAATTGTCTCGAGTTATTTCTTGTAAAAACTACTCCAAATGTTCACAGTTAAATGATTAAACCATAAACTTAACACGGCACAAAGAAATCTGTATCAGGACACCCTTATTTGATCCTTATTATCATAGCGTTATTCGCTGCAATCCAGGAGTCCATTACATAACACGAATAAACTCTAATTGTATACATATTTAAATAACACAATTATCAGTACAATGTTACAATGTCCTGAACATATCAACGAACCTGATAGCACCCAAGAGATCGCATGGCCAACAATTACATGTGATACCTGTCCCATTCCACCATGTTGTTTATAATTACCTGTTAAAGTAGGAATACGCTATCTAATATGGTGTATGCTAATATTTCTATACAATTGAACTACAATGTATGATAAAATGTAATACACTAAAATATAAGAATTATTTACAGATTAGGTCACTTTTGATTCTGCTCATATGACCCAGGTCGGACGCACAAACAACCTGCCAGAATCCTATACATGTATAACATACATGTAAGTAGTCTCCTCAGAACTAAGATTATTTAGATAAACCTCTAGTTGGGAGCTGAACAGATTCCCACATTAATATTATGAACCATGACATACCTTTACTATCGTAGGATTTACATATAGAAAGGAATTTAAACAAAATGGAAATCACAGGCAAGCTCAAATGCGTTAGAATGTAAAAGCTGTGAAATATTAAAGCCTATAACCTGTGACTATTCTACCATAAACCTGCGCTATGGAAAGATACTTTTTCTGCATGAGCATAAGGCTTATCACCATTTCACAGTGCACATATATATGGAACATTTTATGGTAGAAGTTAGAACATCTGAACTCGTATTAATATAAACCTTGACAATGATCAACAAATAATGTAAAACGTCTATAGAATTATTGATAAATGCTCAAATGTAACAATTAACAATAGGGACAATTATCCAAGTCTTTTACATTATCCATGCTATTTAAGAAAAGACAATTTACTTACTGACATCTCCACAGAAATTCAAGCTTGCTCGTAGCACAACCCAAATAGCCTCAGCGTGATTGTTCAAATGTTCTTACGTATTCTTGAACAATTCTTTTTCTAATATCCACCAACATCTTTTTCTAATATCCACCAACATTCTCTCAATGACACAAAACCAATTAATCTTCGGGTAATCCAAATAATCTGCACTGTATTCGTTGGTCGATCTCCGGTTATTGCGTGTTCAACCTAGCCCCCATGTTTATCCCCCGTACTTCGGCTGTTGACCTCGTTCAGAAATTGGTCATTCCACAAATAGATCTTTCCTACATAACTTATTACTGAACCACAACACTATTTACGTCTTATTTCAAAGTTATAGTGGAGCATATGCTACACGTAAGATGATTGTTTGTTTATCACATCTGTCAGACGTCTGGGAAAATAGGATCACCATATAATGACAGAAATGGGGCTCGAACCCATAAAGATGAAATTAGCTTTATTGAAGGGCTCAACGCTGCGCCCAACCTCTTGGACTAACAGGTATCCATATATAGTATTGTATCCCTATATAATTAGTAAAGACGTTCGTGTCAAAAAGGCGACCAGGCGACCAAGTCAGAATCTAAATATCTTGATGGTTAAACTGTATGAAATTGAAATATAAATGGAATGAATTGATTTTTATTCTGGTTCTTGCCTGCCTACTACACCGAACTCTATCCGAAAGGACATAAAATACGTTTAATTTATTAAAAATGAGCATTTGAAGCGTTTTAAACTTTCAATTTGATCCTTGCTCGTAACAAAATTACCTCGATTTCTTTAAATATTGAAAGTTAAGGATGTGTATTTTGGGATTATTTTTTTTTTTTTTTGCTTCAAAGATAACAATTCCACAACATTTTTAAAGAGGGTCTAGCAGTGGGTCGATAGCCGGGGGAAATGGACCATGGCTCTTTACGACAATGTTTCCGACCCACACCGAGGTAAAACGTACACAAATTTCGTGAGTAAAAAGGAATTTATATCATGCCTTTGAAACTCCGCTGTAAATTATAATTTGTATTACAGTTATGTAACATTCTCAGAAAATAGCCCCACAGGTTCTAGGGGTGCAAAACTAGGATCTGTCCAATAACCGGGCAGTCATGCTAGCTGAAACATTGGTTTATACAACGTTTTTGCACAAAGTAATTAAAGCACAGTGAGCGCAGCTCATTAGTGTGTTTCCTAAAATAAATTGTGTTGACAGAAAACGTCGCGGTTGCAAAAACATTCTTTACAGAAAACATTGTAATACGGTAGGTGTATATACTTGATGAGCGTCTTGCAGCTATAGTGTTGTAATTCGGTATTACAATAGCTTGATAGAACCATGGAGTTAAATATAGATATTTAACTCCATGATAGAACGAAGTACAAAAGTAAAAGGCATACTAACAGGGTGTCGTCAGCTATGATCAGTGTCCGTGCGAGTTAGCCAACAGATGATATGAATTGAAAAAGTTGGAGGCCGCGGCCTAGATTAATCCATTCTGTTTGTTTCCTCAATAAAAGCGACAACGTGAATTTGTATATTTATTGCTGTCACCCATAAGAACATTGTGACATGGGCCTGAATGATCAGTACTCTATATGGTAGACAAGTTTACAAACATTTTTTTTTTTTTTACGCGGAACGGTGAATAAGGGACAATCAGGCAAGAAATGTGTGGCTGTCTCATCGCGTAAGCCACATGATGTGGTATCCGACAGGTGATTATTAAACAGGTGGCGCTTTAATTTGCTACAACCATTACGGACGCGACAAAGTGAAACATTACAGTATTAACAGCGTGTGTTTGTGCCTAAACCGTTCTCTATGTAATATATTGAATGTATTTCAAACCAATAACATACTGTTCATGTATTCAATGTGATATAATTCAGTCAAACAAGAAAAACAATCTACGATTTAAGAGTGTAGGGTGTAAATTATATATACTCACACATCTGTAAACATTGCAAGTATAACCTAAAAGGCGTACACACACGGGATACGAAAATATCGTCATCTGGTTTATATTAGTGTGAGATCTACTTTTAGACCGGAAGAAACCCGTTACGTCTGTTTATGTCTTTAAATAGAACCCTCGACAGGCAAGGCTTTGGTGTAAGACCACCCACTGAAAAGGTAATACCCCGGACGCCAACAAACATTAATCACAGCATTCTAATCAAGAAAGAGGAGTTCACACATTGTATTTGGCAACATTTACTCATATAAAGTCAATTTCAGTCTACATTTTCAGGGAGGGATAAAGGTGTAAATAAGCTTTGCGATATTGTTTTTGATGTTGATCACATAATCATATTATGACAATCAACCTGCTGGATGTTCCTGTCTGTAACGTTTTCTAAGCCGCAATAGTGACAAGAACCCAAGCTACCTAATAAAAGAGGGTTCAAGACTTAAAAAACCAAGCTATCCGTGTTCTCTATCATTGTTTGCTTTACAAACAAAATGACCATTATATCACCAATTTGTCATTCAAACTGACCTCCAGGAGAGGTGATAAATTATGTTTTATATAAACACTTGACCAACTGCTCTTTCCATCATACCTTTTCTCTCACGTTAATTATCCCTTAAACTCACATGCTTTATTATACTTGAAATTGCTATATATATATGGAAGTGAAAATATCTCTCCATACCATTTGCTCTGAAATATCTCTCGTTACCATATGCTTTCTATCATTGCTCGAAATGTTTCACTTCATCTTGCTTTTGGCTGCGTGTCGTGTTATTCATGCTGACAACATGAACCGGTGTTTAATTGAAGGGACAATTTTGAATTGTGACCGGGTGATATTCTTTGACGGCACGGTGGAATCTACCCATGCCTACCCTGACATTTCCATGGTGAATTTAGTGGGGGCCAAGAACGTGTTCACCTTCAAGTTTAGAGAAGCCCATTTCCCCAGACTCAACGTTATCCAGACACCCTTTCCTTCCCCTTTCTCTTGCGCCGATTTGAGTGGGTGGAAACGGACCATCGTAATAAATGACATCACTTGTGAAGGAGAAACATCATCTTCCACAGTTCCGACTACCACTTTTTCCACCCCTACCTCAGCCTTGTCTTCTTTCTACACTGCGACAGAGGATCACACCACACTTCAACTATCTTATCCAGTCTCCATCCCGTCCACCACTCCTGTACCACAGCAAACAACAGTCAAGTCAACTAAAGTTCATATATCATCTCCACTCTCCATCCCGTATACCACTCCTCTCCCACAGGACACAACGGACAAGTCAAATTTGGACCATGAATCGTCGCGATGTGACTGTGCACACGAAGAAAGTGAGCAACTTTTCATTATAGCAATATTAACTTTACATATTATCACCACCTCGACTACGTTTTACATATGCATTTAAAAACAGAACAACTTGTCATTGTTGGAGAAAAAATTGCATCAAATCGTAGGAATTCTTTTGAAATGACAACATTTGTAGAGGAGTACATCGACCCTCAAATTTGAACGTTTCATTCATAGAGGATGAAACATTCGAAAATGTATCATAAATTTTATCTTGAAGGAAACTGTTTGCCCAAAATTAATTGTCCTTTTACTCTTTTGTAGTCAAAATGCACCGTATTATCATCGCTATTCTGTCTGTCATAAGCATCATTCTCGTCGGTATTACTGTACGCATGGTCATCAAATTCCGACGCAGAAATCCCACGCCGCTTCAACGTTTAGAGATGCCCATAATTGAAACACCATCCCATGACGTTACCACAGACGAGGAAGAAGAAGAAGAAAACCTTCTCCATCTGAGAAGCCGTACCATCTCCCGGAAGACGGATTAAAAAACAAAACAAAACAGTTACCTCATATAGTTTCTCATCATTTATGTGTCATTCTGTTGCCTCATAGCTTGTCATCATATATCTCTTCATTGCTCAGTACTACTATCGTTGACGAAATATATATATATATATATATACACAATGTTAAAACAATCATAACGCATTTTCATCTCAGATTAAATTTTATTTCACAAATCTCATTTCTCTGCTTGTTTTTTAAATTTTGGAGTGGCCTATTTGGCAACATTTACTCATATAAAGTCAAAATCCTATTCTCCCCATCACCCTGACGTCATCCTACAATCAGTCATAGGTCAAACTTTTTGGGTGAGGAGGAGGAGGAGGAGGAGGAGGAGTAGGAGCAGGAGGAGGAGGAGGAGTAGGAGGAGGAGTAGGAGGAGGAGGAGGAGGAATTGTAGGAAATAGAGACAAACCCATACGATGATTATAAAATAATCGCTCTATTCATAATAGAACTGCTTTACAAATAATGAGGGAATCAGCTTATATGAAATACATCGCCTCTGTTGTGGCTATCGCTTTAACATCTAATGTTTATCTACTAATATTTCTACTGGAGTCTGTTTTCGGAATCTTCGCTGTCACTACTTTCCACATAGTCGTTATTATTAGCCCACCATCACCAGATGGTGGGCTGTTCAAATCGCCTTTTGTCCGTGGTCCGTCGTCCGTCAGTCAGTCCGTCCGTCCGTCCGTCCGTCCGTCCGTCCGTCCGTCGTCCGTCCGTAAACAATTCTTGTTATCGCGATTTCTCAGGAACTACGGCACGGATCTTTCTGAAATTTCGCACACAGGTTCCCCTTGGGGTCTAGTTGTGCAGATAACTTTTCTGGTCCGATTCGAAAATCCAAAATGGCCACAGGGCGGCCATCTTGGATTTCCCCATGAAACCTTGTTATCGCGATTTCTCAGGAACTACTTTACAGATCTTTCTGAAATTTGGTATACAGGTTCCCCTTGGGGTCTAGATGTGCAGATACCTTTTCTGGACCGATTCGAAAATCCAATATGGCCACCAGGCGGCCATCTTGGATTTCCCCATGAAACCTTGTTATCGCGATTTCTCAGGAACTACTACGCGGATCTTTCTGAAATTTGGTACACAGGTTCCCCTTGGGGTCTAGTTGTGCAGATAACTTTTCTGGTCCGATTCAAAAATCCAAAATGGCCACAGGGCGGCCATCTTGGATTTCCCCATGAAACCTTGTTATCGCGATTTCTCAGGAACTACTGTACAGATCTTTCTGAAATTTGGTACACAGGTTCCCCTTGGGGTCTAGACGTGCGGATACCTTTTCTGGTCCGATTCGAAAATCCAATATGGCCACAGGGCGGCCATCTTGGATTTCCCCATGAAACCTTGTTATCACGATTTCTCAGGAACTACTGCATGGATCTTTCTGAAATTTGGTACAGAGATTCTCCTTGGGGCCTAGTTGTGCAGATATCTTTTCTGGTCCGATTCGAAAATCCAATATGGCCACAGGGCGGCCATCTTGGATTTCCCCATGAAACCTTGTTATCACGATTTCTCAGGAACTACTGCGCGGATCTTTCTGTAATTTGGTACACAGATTCCCCTTGGGGCCTAGTTGTGCAGATACCTTTTCTGGTCCGATTCGAAAATCCAATATGGCCACAGGGCGGCCATCTTGGATTTCCCCATGAAACCTTGTTATCGCGATTTCTCAGGAACTACTGCACGGATCTCTCTGAAATTTGGTACACAGGTTCCCCTTGGGATCTAGTTGTGCAAGACACCTTTTCTGGTCCGATTCGAAAATCCAATATGGCCACAAGGCGGCTATATTAGATTTCCCCATGAAACCTTGTTATCGCGATTTCTCAGGAACTGCTGCATGGATCTTTCTCAAATTTGGAACACATGTTCCCCTTGGGGTCTAGTTGGGCAAGATACCTTTTCTGGTCAGATTCGAAAATCCAATATGGTCACAAGGCGGCCATCTTGGATTTCCCCATGAAACCTTATCACGATTTCTCGGGAACTGCTGCATGGATCTTTCCCAAATTCAGTACACAGGTTCCCCTTGGGGTCTAGTTGTGCAAGATACCTATTCTGGTCCGATTCGAAAATCCAATATGGCCACCAGGCAGCCATCTTGGATTTCCTCATGAAATCTTGTCATTGCGGTTTCTCAGGAAGTATTTCATGGATCTTTCTCAAATTTGGTACACAGGTTCCCCGTGGGATCTAGTTGTGCAAGATACCTTTCTGGTCCGATTCGAGAATCCAATATGGCCACAAGGCAGCCATCTTGGATTTCCCCATGAAACTTTGTTATCGTGATTTCTCAGGATGTACTGCATGGATCTTTCTCAAATTTGGTACAGAGGTCTAGTTGCGCAAAATACCTTTTTCGGTTCGATTCGAAAATCCAATATGGCCACCAGGCTCCCATCTTGGATTTCCCATGAAACTTTATCGTGATTTCTCAAGAACTAATGCATGGATCTTTCTTAAATTTGGTACACAGGTTTTTTGTGGTCCAGTTGTGCAAGATACCTTTTTTGGTCCGATTCGAAAATCCGATATGGCCGCCAGGTGACCATCTTGAATTTTCCCTTGAAACATTATTATCGTCAATTCTCAGGAACTACTTCATGGATTCTTTCTGAAATTTGGTACACAGGTTCTACATGAGGCCTAGTGCACGATGCCTTTTTTGGTCCGATTCCAAAATCCAAGTTACTCTTGAAATTAATACGGTATTCCCGAGTTGTGATGCTGCATCACACGAGTCGGCGGATCAAACATTGGGACAGATTCTATATAGTGACTATAGAGAATATCCATACCTTCACCTTCCATATCAAGGAGTTTAAATAATTCGGAATTAAAATATATTTCTTCAAATTTTATATCAATTTTCTTAATCCAGTGAACTGTTTTATCTGCTGATGGGTCGGCTACATGAAGAGACATCACTCTTGTGACACAACGTTACAACTCGACAACTTTAGTTACTGCATGTTTCGATCCAAGGGAGATAATCAGGATTCAAACACTTTCGAAGTTTCAACATTACGGCGCGGATCCCTTCAGTATTAAGTATTGTACCATGTTACTATTTTTGAGCATGGTATCTTAAAAGAGATATCTCAAACTAGCCCAGTAAACAGAACAGAATTAGCATTCGTTCCTAATTATAGAATCTGAAGTATGTTTCATAGCTCATGCCAAAGGTTCAAAGACATTTGTCTTCGCTTCCAGTACCCAATTACGACACGTGCAAAAAAAAATACTACAAAACGAAGACGAATGATCCTCCAGACATTCACTTTCAGACTAACTTTGCTCTTTTGTCTTGTACTATTACAACTGACATAAGTACAGTTTCTAGAAATCTTGAAACTCCTTAAACTTAGAAAGATGATATCTTGGTGTTTTCCAGTGTCCCTTTTTTGATCTTTTTCGCTCAGATTCGAAATTCTGTAAACAAAATTACAAATCAATCGTTTGTTCTTAGTAACAATGGACAAAAGGATCCTCTTGTCACTAGCTTACAATTATCGGACAATGGTGGGCGCCAAGATCCTTCAGGATCTCTCGTTTGTATAGTGATTCTAGGTAAAACATCTTTATTTACATGTACATGTATATATAGAGAAAAATGTTAAGCAGATTTATTTCTCCCTGATTTGTCGGTGTACTGAAGCTGCATTAAGAATTCAAGACAGTTGAAATGTTTCATGAGAATTCATCTATTTTCAGTTTTCGATGTGAAGCAATTAAATTTTTATTTTTATTGAATTTTACCTGGGAAACGAGAACTCCAGGTAGTTCCTCCACCCCTGTTATATCCTCAACCACAATCCCCTAATACTTCAATCACAAGGAGTGAAATTTCCTAACATGCAATCGGGGGTGTGTGGGTGGGGGGGATTAATTCATTGGAACATGGAAGTTGAAAAAATTGTCCGCAATTATGGAGATGATGCATTATTTCTTAGCTATTTTGATGATTGTAGAGGATGATCAATTTTATTATCTCGCCTTACGAAGTAAAGGGGAGATATTGGGAGAGGGGGAGAGAGGATGTCGTCGTCGGTGTCGGTGTCCCCTGCCTGGAAATGAATGGGTTTTTGGTTTAGCAAGTTAAAAAAAAATCTAGAAAAATTAGAAAAAATATAGAAAAAATAAAAAAAATATGGGGGGTGGGTATGCCACCTGGGGGTGCTCTAATGTTAAAATCCCTATGAATGAGATTTGCGTTTAGCTGAAGTGCACATGTACATCTGTACTTGGAAAGTTTCTTGCAGTTGTCAGCTTTCATTGGATGATTATGAAACTTGGTGCACATGTTTCTTATGATTAGAGGATGTACCTGTGCTATTTTTGAGAAGAAATATTAAGTTTTCTCCAAATTATGACAAATGAATGAGTTTTCTGTTTAGGTCAATTGTACATGTAGAGGCACATATACATGTACATGGTAAGTTTGCTCCAGTTGTCAGCTGTCATTGGATGATTATGAAACTTGGTACACATGTTTCTTATAATAAGAGGATGTACCTGTGCTATTTTTGAGAAGAAATATTAATTTTTCTTAAAATTATGGCAAATGAATGAGTTTTCTGTTTAGGTAAATTGTACTTGTAGGCCTCTATATGTATACATATACATGTACATGGTAAGTTTGCTCCAGTTGTCAGCTGTCATTGGATGATTATGAAACTTGGTACACATGTTTTTTTATGATTAGAGGATGTACCTGTGCTATTTTTGAGAAGAAATATTAATTTTTCTCCAAATTATGACAAATGAATGAGTTTTCTGTTTAGGTAAATTGTATATGTACAGGCACATATACATGTACATGGTAAGTTTGCTCCAGTTGTCAGCTGTCATTGGATGATTATGAAACTTGGTACACATGTTTCTTATGATAAGAGGATGTACCTGTGCTATTTTTGAGAAGAAATATTAATTTTTCTCAAAATTATGGCAATGAATGAGTTTTCTGTTTAGGTAAATTGTACATGTAGGCTTCTACATGATAAGTTTGCTGCAGTTGTCAGCTCTCATTGGATGATTACGAAACTTCATACACATGTTTCTTATGATTGGAGTATGTACTTGTGCTATTTTTGAGATGAAATATTAATTTTTCTCCAAATTATGGGAAATGATTGAGTTTTGCATTTAGCTGAAGTGCACATGACTACCATCACTACCACCACTAACATCCTACCTTCACTACCATCCATATCACTAGTACCATCCCTAACATCCTACCATCACTACCATTCCATATGGGCCCTCAGTGGCTGAGTGGTCTAAGGTGCTTCGCTGGTGACCGCTAGCCTCACACTGCTGCACCGGCACGGGTTCGAACACAGCCTGTCCATGTGTGGAAGATTGTCAGCTACTTGCCAACGGGCGGTGGTTCTCTCCGGGCACTCCGGCTTCCTCCACCAACCAAACTGACTGTCACCATATGAGTGAAACAACCTTGAGCGTGACATTAAACCAAATCCCCCTCCCCTACCATCCATACCATCACTACCATACTGATCATCACTACCATCCCTACTATCATTACCATCCATATCATCCCTGCCATCACTACCATTCCAACCATCACTGCCATCCCAACCATCACTACCAGTCATACCCTTCCAACCCATCACTACAATCCCAACCATCACTACCATCAGATCCCTACTATCATTACCATCCATACCATCCTACCATCACTGCTATCACTTACATCCTACCATCCATGTCATCCCTGCCATCACTACAATCCCATCACTACCATCCTACCATCACTACCATCCATACCATCACTACCATCCATACCATTCCTACCATCACTACCATCCATACCATCACTACCATCCATACCATCACTACCATTCATACCATCACATCCATACCATCACTACCATCCATACCATCACTACCATTCCTACCATCACTACCATCCATACCATCACTACCATCCATACCATTCCTACCATCACTACCATTCCTACCATCACTACCATCCTTACCATCACTACCATTCCTACCATCCATACCATCACTACCATCACCACCATCCATACTATAACTACCATTCCTACCATCACTACCATCCATACCATCACTACCATCCATACCATCACTACCATCCATACCATCACTACCATTCCTACCATCACTACCATCCATACCATCACTACCATCTATACCATCACTACCATCCATACCATCACTACCATCTATACCATCACTACCATTCCTACCATCACTACCATCCATACCATCACTACCATCTATACCATCACTACCATCCATACCATCACTACCATCTACCATCACTACCATCCATACCATCACTACCATCCATACCATCACTACCATCCATACCATACTACCATTCCTACCATCACTACCATCCATACCATCACTACCATCCATACCATCACTACCATCCATACCATCACTACCATCAATACCATCCATACCATCACTACCATCCATACCATCACTACCATCCATACCATCACTACCATCCATACCATGATGGTGATGGTAGTAATCCCACTTGGGACTGGACTATCCAGCAGTAATCCCACAGAGGACTATCCACCAGTAATAACATGGGACTGGTCCACCCAGCAGTAATCTCACACTGGAATGCCCTATGTACCAGTAATCCGACCGCACTGACCTATCCATCCTACATGGGATTAACTTTTGCCAGTAATCCCACATGGGACTAATGTTATTGTCTGTACCAGATAATCTATTCCAGACATTATTGTCTGTACCACATCACTTATTCCAGACCTTATTGTTTGCTCTACATGTATGCTTTCAATACTGCTGCACCTTTGGCGGATGACCCCGCAAGGCGAGATGTTGGGGTTCTCAGAACGCTTGTTACATTAATTACAAGAGTAAGATAACACAGTTCTGTATAAAAGCTGAAAAGATTCACATAATGATTTTGAGTTCTCTCTCTATTACAGTTTCTGTAATGAAATGGTGAAAGATGTTTTACCATTGTCCAGGGAGACTGGGCTGTTACTTTTTCTGTATCCTTCTTTGATAAGTTACCCTTTATGCATATATCATCTATTCTCACAGATTCAAGTTGTCCAGCTAACCTTTGTTTTTCTCTGTATATTTACAGGCCTGTCGCTATGGGTTGGGCTGCAGTAACAAAGCCACCTGTAAATTTTCCCATCCATCTCTTCCTGGTAAAGATCAATTCAAATGGACCCCAACTCCACATAATCCCAAACAAGCGCACATCAGGTGAGATTACAGTGTAATTACACACAGGTGCCAGTCTTAACTGTTTTACTTGACCAGAGATTATAGTCTTCTAGATTTGTCTGGATTTCTAGGTTTCTTTTATCTATATCTCCATCGTTTGCAACCCAAAATAGGTCAATGGTGTGCAAAACAGAAGAGAGAAATGGATATAAATTGTACATATCTGTGTATATAGAACAGGAAATGGTCCAATGGTTCAATCCCCATATAAACATTCAATCACCATCAGATTTTGATCCGTCACTAATAAATCCTAAATGTGAGAGTCAACAATTCCAATAGTTTTGGATGAGAAAATGCATTTCCTTTTGATATGGATTGCGAAGCAATATTTGTCCTACAGATTGATGATGTGTGGCTGGCTGCTTGGTTGGCAGTGTGGCATCAACAATCAGGTTCAAATTGCACATTGAATGTTTGTGATTTCTTTTTGTACACCCTGCCTGGTATAGCACCAGGGTCACCCATGCCCACCCATCCAACACTCCTACTTGCCCCCACTCCTGTATCTAAAATATTATGCCTCACCTGACCCCATTCCTTCATATATTCTGGGAGCTTACACCGTGCAACAATTGAATATATAACGCATCCACTACCCCTGGGCTGATCCCAACACCTGGGGTAATGAACCTCACTAACTCTCCCAGCTGGTCAAACTGAGCCTCGCCCCACCCTACCCTATAACCTCATGAAAGCTTACATCATTGAACACTTATGGGGCACATCCATTATCAGGTGTTGGTCCCAACCCCAAAGAAACTGAGCCCCAACCTCTATCTCCCTAACTAAGCCTTGCCCCAACCCATAACCTTGTATACTCTGAAAGCCTACATCATTGTACACTTATGGGACACATCCATTACCCCAAGGTGTTGTCTCCACCTCCAAGAAACTTGAGCCTCACACTCGATCTCTAGAGTTACATTATTCTATACAGCATTTTAGTATTTATCCCTCAAGATTACAGCTCTCTAAACCTGACACTTCAATTTCTGATTGCCTTTTCAATCCATCCATTTGGTTCAATTGAACGCTAGACCTCAATTTCTTTAAAGCTTTAACGAATGATATTATAGTTACAAAAAATTGCATCTAGGGTTAACAGTCAGTTTTAAGTTAAACCTCCTATTTAAATGGTTTAAAAAACTAACTGTGCCATGAATTGAAGACAGTAGACTCACAAGCGCTCAACAGTGGGTTTTGCTCAAAAGTGAGTTCATTGTAACGATTAGCAGCACCCCTCAGCATTCGAGACATTATCTAAGAGGTATGAGGTTACGGTGGAATTGTTTCAGTATGTAACTTTGTACCACCTGATCTGAAACATTATCTCATGCTCCTTAATATGGTGACTGCTAATTGTAACAGTGACCTCACTTCAAATTAACCAGGTTTATTTATTTGGGCAGATACTTCATGTAAAGATCAATTATCAAGGCCTTTGTGCAGCTGAAAATCATAGGCACATTGATGATGAGTGTAGACACATTGATGCCCTCAGATTTAGCTATTGTATGCACGGTCTTGCAAGGTTCGTACATCATGGAAAAACCTGGAAAGTCATGGAATTTGAAAATTAATTTTCCAGGCCTGGAAAGTCATGAAATTTCACTTACGGTCATGAAAAAACCTGGAAATTGAGAGGGAATGTAATTTGAAGAATATAACCTATCATAAAAGAAAACAATCACCTTGAAATCAGTGAATCAAGTGTTGTGTTTGTTATTTTTCACTCGCAAGGTCGTTAACGTCAACTAGAAATCATGTTAGCCTTCTATTTCCGGTATCTTTGAAAAGGGAAGTAACTCGTAACGACATTGTCACGGAAAAAATACTCGTTACTGGAGGTACTTTGAAAGGGATATAACTCGTGATTGACATCGGTGCGGAAGGCAGGAGTTCCGATGGTATTCCATACACGGCAAATAGTGCACTCACGGAATAGTCGAGGAGGGAAGTTATTCCATAGCAAAACATTACTAAAATGTATTCGGAAATTAATCCCATCACTATTGAATAGTATTAGTATGTTTTAATTGTTATTACGGGTTTAACTTGGCAAATGAACTTTGTTGAGAAAACTTGGCACACACGCCCGAGGGCAGAGTTGTAGCACGAAAAAGTTTGCGCATGCTTAAAGTAAACTCCCGCCATTTTATGGAATCCTACAGTGGCAGGTCTCGGTCAACAATGGGCATTGATGCCGAGAGAACATTGTTACTCTCAAGACTGATTGCTTGAAGTCTGGCTGTTTATTCTAGTCAATCACTCATAATTGAATAAATATATTTTTTTAATGATTTGTTCTACAAACAATGGACATCGATGCGGAGAGGACATTATTACTCAAGACTGTGATTGCTTGAAGTCCGGCTGTTCATTCTAGTCATTCGCTCAATTCACCTTCCAAATTTAATTCGAAAACGGCCGATTTTTCCCCTGTCGTGATTTTTTCCATCCTAATAAAACGAAAATGGGAGCATTTTCAATATACACGTGAAACAATAAATTCGAACACTCCCGTTTTCGTCGTGGAGTTCGTGCCGCTGAAAGTAAAGTGAATATGTTACTAACAATAATTTGTTACTCAGAATAATTTCTGTACAACTAAATCGTGACTATATATACGATACGCGTTGACACAGAAATAAAATACAACAGTTCAGTTTTTGTTGTTGCGAATTAGTTTTTATGTATTTTCAATCCTTGACATCGCTGGACATTTCACTTTTTACTTCGTGTTTGATGGATAATGAACCAAACGTCAGCATCACGGTACAGATTTAGCCGGGAAATATGGTCGACTGACTGCAGGCACGTGTCGCAATACTGTTGGGCTATCATCCCTATTGCGGTAATGGAAACTTCCACTGACCCGGTGTTGTAATGCCACAAGGCTTCCCGACGAATCGAATTGAAAGAGTTCACTTTCAAAATAGGGAAGTAAGGCACAAAAGTTTTCAACACGCATATCGCTTTTCAACAACAACAACGTGAGGGCAGATTTTTCTTTCGTTTCGTAGACTATATTTTCTTTGTATTTGATTCTTGAAACTTGCAACTCTGGCGGACAAATTCACGACCTACGCAATTTAATGATAATAACAACTACACAGGGACTGCTAGAAGTTGAAGAAAAAGAAGAAAAAAACATTTACGGCGACAGATGGCTGATAAAAACTTTTGGGTCGGTAGCTTTTCGATGGGGCGGGCGGGTTACGTCCAACTGACATATTTTTAAGGATGGCCCAGAGTCTTTTAAATGAACCATGAAAGAGATATCAAACATATTACACGGTTATCAATAGATTACAACGATCACGTTGAAGCGGTCCGCCCTGAAACTCAATTCTAGATAACACCCTGGTTGCAAATGGTAAGTTTTCCAAGGAAGAGAGACGCTTTCCACTCAAATATGCCTGGGTTAGGTCCTGGAAAATGAGGTAAAGGTCATGGAAAAAGTCATGGAAAGTCATGGAATTTCAGATGCTCAAAAGGGTACGAACCCTGTCTTGTGATTCTTAAATGAAGTATGATCCCAGATTGGCAGGATTGTCTTTCTCATAACTGTTCATCTGTCCAAAATTTGTTTGTTAACAGGATTAAACATGTCAAGTCTGCTACATCTCTTCATGTCCACCTGTAGATGACGGTGCAGACCTCATTAGATTTTCAGTCTGTTACTTTTCCCCCTATTTTTGGACTTCACAAAAGTTACTCCACATACAGCAATGAACTTTCTACATCTCTTCATGTCCACACATAGATTTTCAGTCTATTAATAAATGGTTGTTTATAATATTCTGTTTCCATAGTTCAGTATTGTCATCCCAAGGTAGACTTCTGGGGCTCATTCAACTCGTGTACATTATTATTGCCATTGATTGAAGATGCTCAGCAGCTAACGGACATTTTATCATTTTCTCTGTTTCAGTCAGCGGAAGTTTGACCAGGGACCCACACAGTCATCTGCTTCAACCACCTGATATCTGTGTACACATTATTGAAATGGGTTCTAGCATTTATGATCAATGGGTTGCTAGTGGCGAAAGTAATCTTTTGAGTGGTGGGCGAAAGTAATCTTTCGAGTGGTGAAAGAAATCTTCCGCCAGTATTGTATTTTTGTGTGTACCTGTATCGGTTGGGGCATGTAAATGCAGTATTGGATGAAAAACATGCCAATGGGTGTCAACCAGGATGCTCGCATGCAGGCATTTATCCAGGTGTCTGAAAGAACATGTATTTTACAAACAGGAGACCAACAAAAGTGCAAATTTGAGTGTTATGTAAATATCAATGATAAGGTTATTATAATGAAGCTGTTTGCACAACTTGAACCTTCTGTCTGACCAAGCTAATTGGCTGCGTGACCACTGGTCCCAGTTCTTATAGACAAGTGATAGATGATATTGACCACCACACACATGGGGAAGAATGGGCTACGCAGTTCAATAGCCAAGATATCTTGAGGGGTGGTTCCCTTTCGCTGTCTCAGCACATCAGGGTTTGCTGTATGAGAAAAAGGGGCACCTATAGGAGGCTTACCTCCGTCAAAAAGGACAATTATATGAACAAAATCTTCACCCCTTGAACCCCTTGGTTATGGGCCTGCATCATCAACTCACTTCAGACTTTTAATATGATAAAGATATTGAAAAGCTGGTATATGTAGGTTATGTCATGGCAATTACAATAATTTTAGAAATGGCAGTACACCCTCGTCAAAATAACGTTCATTATAACAGAATGTTCATTTTAATTACAAAGTTGCCAGAAACAACTGTACCTTGGTAAACCCATTCTCTATCTATTTGCAAATTCATTATAATGGCAAATTTATCTGGGACAAATAGGGTGATTAATACGAGGACTGACTGTACAATAAAGTTGATTGTGTAGATATATTTAGATGTATATCATTTGTCTGCGGTTGTCACTGGTGTATTCATTGCTGCTTTCCTTCTCAAATGTTCTAATTGTACACAAAGCAATACAGATTTATTATTGCTTGAGTTCAAGATTGTACAAGAATAAGGTTTAACTTGTGCTTTTGAATATGATCATTGTGTACATAACTATGTGTATAGTACAATACTCGCTTTACATTGTTTTCCACACTCTGTCCTGTGGCTGGTATTTTGTTGGATTACATGGCTCTTGTATTATATAATAAATAAGGCATGTTAAAATTGGTTATGTTGGAATTAATATTTAACTTCTACAGTAAAACTGTATTTTATTTCTGTGCATATTCTGAACTTTTAACTTGTTCTTTTAAATACTTTTAAACCAGTGTGCCCCTGTATCCTGGAACAAATTTGGGCAAAGGCTCTGCAAGTTTCATTTGTCTGCCATCTTTATTGAAGTGGAAACCATATTTATGATATTTTTTTGTTTGTATTCAGCTCAGACATTGACTTTTTTCCTTGGACATCTTTGAAAAATCACTGTTTCCAGATTTTTCTCCAGAAAAATGTCTTTATCATGTGAAAGAAAAGTTTCATTTGGCATGAAATCTATATGCCATAATTAACTATCACAGAACATTATAGTTTTGAGTTGTTCAAGTGTGGTTCATCATGTTAATGGTGTTCAATTATTGTGTAGTCATACTCAGTGACCTAATATATGTATATTGGTCAAAAGGGCATTATTTCATTAAAGTTTGAGTAAACAGTGTTGTCTATCACCAATAGATTCATATGTATACTCTCATCGAAACAAGTCCTGTTCTACTACATCACAATTACTTCATTTTGGCAGAATTGTTGTCCAGATCATTCATCCGTCTCATTCATCAATCATCAATGTATAATAAAGATTATAGCCACGCTTTCCAAATTCATACCTTGGAGCTGGCAAGATCCAGAAGCTTATCAAAGATCACTCAAGTGTAATCAATCTTTTCAGAGTTAACATTTTTTGATAAAAGTATGTTCAACCCTGTTAGCACTATATCTTTTAAAAGATTGTAGCCAACTTTCTCAATTTACTCCACAGATCTATGCATCTGTACTATTTAATTACTATTAAATTACTATTACTATTACTATTTCTTTTAATTATTCAGACCGCAAAACTTAACTTCAGGCATCTGCAAAGAGAAATTCTGCTAACATTCTACAAATTTCACTGCTATCTTTTTTAGTTCTTGGGATGAATAACCTACCCATGCCACAGTATTTTATCTCAGTTGACCTGAAGGTAGTTTCTTTCTCTGCTTCTAAGTCTAAAACTGCTGTTCGAAAAATTGGAAGAAGGACCAGAATCAAAGATAACTGACCGTAGCCTCTTTTCATCAATCTTAAGTGCACAGTAATGCTGTTAGCACCATATCTCAAAGAATTAGAGCTGGCCTATCTAAATTTATGCCACAGAGGCCTCTGTTTATTGGCCAAAACCCTGTTGAAGATTAGTGACCTTGCCTTATATTTCTCAAGATCAGATTAGAACCATTTTGAATGCATCTGTTTCTTTAATTATCACAAAACCCTATTTAAGAAGGCTGACCTTGATATTATATTTTGCGGTGAAAGTCCATTGCCTTTCACTGTTAATGTTTTCACAATATCTCTTAAAGCATAGCCAAGCCGTCCAAATCCATACCACATATGCAGTTAGCGATGGACCTGAAGTAATTGATGATCAATTTTGATCTTTGCTTCAGACTTGAATGAGGGCAAAATAGGTTCAATGCTGTTAGTACGATCTCCCTCAGAAGCTAGCTAGTCTTTCCATATTTGCACCACATGTGCGTATGGTTATTAACCAGAACTGTATATTTTTCAATGTATGGTGTAATAGGTTCCATTATGATACACATCATAGCTGACCCTTCCATATTTACATTGAGCACGAGTCTGATGATGATCCGGGATCATATTGAGCAAGTTACCTGGACCTAACCCAAGGTGAACATTCACATTACTTCCCTAATTTAAAGAAGAAGAAAACATGTGACTAATGTATAAACTGAATGAAAGATCTCCCCCATATTTTGCGATTTTTTACCGCCGATCTATTCATATCGAACATCAAAAACTGGAGCCTGTGGACAGATTCATAAGTGCCTCCATGACCAGGGCTTGCATCTATTTTAACCAGTCAGAAATGCCGAAAACATATTGTGTGCATCGCTGTGTGACGTCAGCCGGGCTCCTACTCACTTCCACCCTGTACACTAAAGTATGAGAAGCTCTCGAGACTGCAGGTTTATATTTTGTATACTGTTATAATTTGATAGTGGTAGTGTGCCAATATTCCGTAAATACACGGGCATCGTGCCGCAGCGAGTAGCGTTTGGCTGTTCTAACAGAACTGGGAATCCAAACCTTCCAAAGACCGTGACATTCATCAGTTCCCAATGTTGAACCAGATGTACTGAAACAGTGAGTGCATAACGTCGGTTTGCAGGATTTTACTCCAAACGCATCAGAGAAGAACTTTTGCACAGTGAGGCTGATGCAATAAATTGGAGTGAGTTTATTAGTCTTTCAACATTATTTCAGTCATATCACGACGTTCGGTTCCTATTCCTGTCAAATTGTAATATTTCCAATGTAAGAAAGGCTTGGTTTGTAATATATCTCCATGCAATGTCATTATGTTTTCGCCTTCCCCGCTAGAGAGCGGCGAGGCCCGGGTGACGTCACTCGCTTAGATGACCCGAGCCAAAATGGTGGCACACTTGAGAGACATTGAGAGACCTCGATGCTCAGGTTGAACGCTGATTTAATCGAGTGGGAAAAATCGCAAAAAATATTTGCTTACAATTTTGGATACGGGGAGATAGATCTTTCATTCAGTGTATAGAATAGTCACATGTTTTCTCCTCCTTTAATCCTAACAGTCAAAGGGTACTAATCCGATTGAATTACCTTTTACTCTATTCTCATCGTGAACATTGTGAAATGGTTCTACTTCCAGATTTTGATATCCGATTAAATCCATCTGCTGTCAAATTATATTCAAAGTCTTATTACTTTTGATCTCTTACAAAATGGGCTAAACAGCTAAATGGATGTACTTTGGTCATGCATCATTGCACTGCAAACTCCGAGTCATAAACTTTCATTTCTTCCTAGGCCTGAAATGTATGACTAATTAATATTTTCTCATATGGAAGCAAAGGCAGAAATGAAAATTGACCACCTAGAGGTTGCTATGAGAAGCTTCATCAGGTGTTTATGTTCATGTTTATTAGGGAAGAGCCATTTTCAGCTACCCATATGTTGAGTCTAATGTTAAACTGATGTTGATCCTTTCTCGTGTACAGTCGTCACAGCTCCTGTCAGTTTACTGCTATGATTGCCTATATATAAATATGCTATCACAAATAAAAGTAACCCAATACTGCAGCTATCATGCAGCAATGCAGCTTCAATGTGATCTTCTTTGTTATTAAGAGTGTGGTGGAAGAAAGAGGGGAAATATGAATGAAAGATGAAAGGCGAAAATTTTAGCAGAATCATTTTCCATGTCCAAGAAAAACCGAGCTGATCTGATTGGGAGTGAACTCTTTCATCAGGTTCCAAGCTGATCTGATTGGGAGTGAACTCTTTCATCAGGTTGGACATAAAAATATGAATTTTATGCCTTTCCCCAGCCACAATTGTCTCATCGGGCAGATGCGCTCCTCGTCCGTTTTCTATCTTATTAGGTAATCATTGGAGGAAGAAAAGCTAGGCTGATCATCCTCTAAGTTGAGAAGTGGCTTGATAATAAAAAGATTGTAGTTACTATACATTATCAATCACATGCAGAATCCAATATGGTTGCTGTCACCATCTTGGATTTCCAGCCACAGAGTTCTTGTCCAATAATATTTAAACATTGAAACTAGGAGAGCAGCTTGATCATGAGACTCGAGAGTGGACATGTGATGATGTCTATTGCCCTCCAACACGAGAGCCAAAGTAATGGATAGAACAAGTGCCTTGATAGACCTGCATATGCACAATTCTTGTACACATACATAAAATGTCTGTCATAAATATGGACACCAATTAGAAGTGCATCGAGCAAATCAAGAGGGTGATGGCAAGAACATAGCACGCCCATTCTCAAGTGCATTTCTCTTGAAGTGTGAAATCCTGCAACAATCTTTTTTTTCTGGTAGCCTGAACACCAGTCCATGGCCTGAGGGTTTGTCTAGAAGAATTTCATGAAGTAAAATTTAACAATGAGATTAGATTGAGTGATTGACAAGTAATATCATGCATCTATACAAGGAAAAATGTTCGACACCCAAATTGAAATAAACATCAATCAGTCACACGTGACTAGCATGAATACATGCGTATATACACCAAGGTATTGACAAAGGAAATTGATGCATGCCCCTTCACATCGGATCTCTTACATGGGAATTCATAAATTATAAGCTCCCGACAAAGGGTGGATTTAGCTGATCCACAATGATAATGCCAGGTGAATGTTGGTTCTGGGTTGTAGTTGCCAGTTCTCATGCTTGTCTGTGGGGAGAATGTTTTGAAGTGGGGAAAACCATCAGAAAGTATGCGAATATGCAAAATATAATCAGCCCATTAAAGATGGGGGTAATATGGTTGAGCCTGGTCAATACTTGGATGGGAGACCAGGTTCTGTACTAGCCAGATTGATCGGTGTCCAGAATAATAGTAACTGTGGTCACTCAAGTGTCCTGGCACATGTAGGCACCATCTTGACATGACTGAAACAGTGTTGAAATGGACATTAAATCCTACTCGCGCGTGCAGGATAATATGCGTAAATTAATATAATTCTTGGCATCTTACAACTGGATATATTTACCAGGGAAAATAGTCACCTGTTCCCAGTAATAAGCACAGGAAAGACTAAAAATTAGAATCCAGAACCAACATGCCTGATTGTAGATACCATTCTGTATTCAGAGATTCCGTCTTGTGATCCAATGCTCTGAATAATTTCTTTTGGCTAAAAGATTGAAAGACACATGGAAAATACTTACGGCTTCAAGCTCCGTGACCTCGGTGACTGCCCTGTGTGAGCAACGACACAGTGGTCCGACTAACATTTGTATAAATGTTTAACTCGTCTCCGGGGCCGAAGTCGAGATAAGCTAAGATATGGGTGTGTTTAGAGTGGACTTTAGCTTCTTCATGAGATTGGTCATTGGGATATTATTTGCTGTAAAAATTTCCACAAAAGACATAATTTGGGTGACCGTCTTCAGAATAGGAGTCATTCACGGCCTCGACATTTCCAGGATCAACTGCTAGACATTTCTCGGACATTATGTGCCCTAAATACTTCACTGGTTTCTGCGCGAATCAATATTTTGATGGCTTTAACTTCAAATCTACTCGATGCAGTCGATCAAAGACTTGATGCAGATCTCTCAAGTGGGTTTCAAAGGAATATACTGTTACATCATCGATATATACAATAGGATCAAAACAAGATTACGCAAGACACTGTCCATCAGTCTTTGGAAGATTGCAGGCACATTACGCTAACCAAAGGGCATTTTCTCAAAGTGGAATAGCTTATGTGTGAGGAAGGCGCTCTTTCTTAAGACGCAGATCCAACCTGAACTTGCCAATATCCGGACTGTAAATCTAGGATAGGAGGAGGGAGGAAATTTGGCTTAATGTCACACTCAAGTTTGTTTCACTCATATGGTGACAGTCAGTTTGGTTGGTGGAGGAAGCCGGAGTACCCGGAGAGAACCACCGCCCTTCGGCAAGTAACTGACAAACTTTCACACATGGACCAACTGGGCTCGAACCCGTGCCGGTTCAGCGGTGTGAGGCTAGCAATCACCAGCGAAGCGCCTTAAACCACTCGGCCACTGAGGATAGGATAGGAAAGTAGGTAGGCACCTTCCCAAACAGTGTAATTGATCAATACGGGGCAGGGAGGTAAATGTCAGTTTTGGTGAATTGATTAATCCTAATATAATCCACGTAGAAATGTCACTGAGCCCCAGATTTGGCGACCAAAACCACTAGAGTACGGCGAGTCGTGGGTCTACCATCTCGTTGATCTGTCTTTATCTCATGTCTCATCCAAATATGATCTGTAAACTCGATATCTAATTCTGGGAGCATCTTCTCGCAAGGTTATATCGAGTTTGTTTAATCCTCTTTTGTGCCCAGCTGAGAAGGGTTGGACGCAGAAACGTCCCTATTTCTGTTTAACAGAGTACACCGATCTTCTTCTTGTCGTCTTGTTAAAGCAGTCTCGTTAGATCAAATTCTGCTGTAATACTAGGCAGGTTCATCCAATGATAGGGAGCAAAACCTACAACTAATGCCTTGGCATGGATGGTTATAGCTCGGCCAGTGGGGTTTACAATCTTACAAGGGATTCCTACTCCATTCAGAGTCACTAGGCTTTTTGACCCATCTAAACCTAACCTGTTTAAAAGTTTGAAAGCTATTTCATTAGTCCTTTTCAGGGTCACCCAAAATTATCCGTGAATGTACGGGTAGTCAATACACTCTTCCTAGCTGGACTCGGCTCATCCCGTCAGGTGTATAATTATGTCTGCCCTAACAGTTGGGTGGAGACATCTAGTGTTTGTGCTGTCTGTCCGTTTCCTTCCTTTGTCTGCAAGATATCTGGTGAACTGCTGGACGGAATATCACTAAACTTGGTTTGTGTGCGTGCATCTGTTCATGTCCGGTTTGTCAGTCTGTCGATTCAATTCTATACAGGCCTTGTCTGCAAGATATTTCACCAAATTTGGATGGAAGCTTCATTGGAATTGCCTCCTCATCTGATTAGGTTTTGGTATTCGTCCATGTCTGGTGTCCGTCCGTCCATCCATCTACTTGTACATGTATATCTTCTCTGCAAGATATCTGGAGAACTACTGAACGTAATTTCACCAAACTTGGATGGAATCTACATTAGGATGGCCCCATCATCTGATTAGGTTTGGTGTGCCTGCGTGTTTGGTGTCCATCCGTCTACTTGTACATGTATACGAGAACTACTGAACGGATTTTAACCAAACTTGGATGGGAGCTTCACCGTGATGGCCTCTGATAAGGTTTTGGTGCGCGGGCGTCCATGTCCATCTTTTTTTTACATGTATGTACAGGTCTTGTTTGCAAGATATATGGAAAACTACTGGACGTAATTTCACCAACTTGGAGGAAAGATTCATTGGGATGGCCTTCTCATCTTATTAGGTTTTGGTGTGAGTGCCTGCGTGCATCCATGCTCAGGCACGGCGGAACAGGGGGGGCCGGGGGGGCCATGGCCCCCCCAATATTTTCAGCAAAAAAAAGGCAGAAACTGATAAAATAGAAAACGATAAAGCGAAAAACCTATATCTGTATTGAATGCAAATTTTACTTTTCAATAAGCATGAGGGGCATCCTTGCTCATTTCATCATCTCAATTAAGTCATGGTTTGTCTGTCAAATCCATGCTTTTACACTACAAACATGTCCATGAACGAATTATTGCCAGTCAATATCTCCATCTGGTTGCTTTGGAGTCAGATGTTTTTTTGTTTTTGTTTTAATTTGTCCATAGCAATAATAAATATATACAGTACAAACATTGATCTCGATTAATTAGTTGGTACACTGTTTATGTTTTATGAGTCAGATGTTTATAGTCTACCCGAGATTTTTTTTTTAAGATACGCCCTCATGTTGTTTCCTCTTGGACTTCAAAGAGTTTGTCCTTCAGCTTCTTCTCTACTTAGGGAGCTTCTTGAAATAAGAACATGAGTTCCTTGATTGGAATGGCATATGCCGGTTAGGCAAATCGAATACACCATGTCCAGTGTGGTGTTCTGATCTGGATGGATTAGAGTTCCAGTTGGAATGGCTTATGCCATCCCCCTCTTGTTATGGCATAGCCATCCTTTGTCTGCCCAGTTCCAAAATGTATGCCATGGAGTTCCTAGGAGTTCCAATTCTGTGCAGCAAGATTTTAACATTGTAAGAGATGCTTTTTATCGAGCGAATACTTTGGAAGATCTTTTTAGTCGGGTGACGGAGGATTGCATCTTGGGTTATTTGAGCGAAATCGGGCTGTTACATAAGTTTTGATGCGTGTCTGTTTTAATGCTTTAGATCACTAAGTTAGGGACTTGAGTATGTAGAATTTTGTTTGATCGTCGCTATATAGCTGAAATATTGCTGAACGAGACATTAAACTTATAATTCTCTCTCTCTCTCTCTCTCTCTCTCTCTCTCTCTCTCTCCTCTCTGTTTGGAATGCCTTATGTCAGTGCCTAGCATGCCCCAATTTCAAGAAGCTTCCTTAAACTGAGCTTTAATCTAATTAAACGGAGATTCCACGAAGGTAGCGTATTGCCCAAAAACACCCTCCGTCCATTGGTTGATATTTTAAACGGGCAGTTACAGTAATACATGTACAGCCCTAATCTGCCTACAAGACCTGGTATGGAGATCCGGTATACACAACTGTATCATGGAGGATGGCTCATTCACACTCATAAGTTGACCTGTGTTCGGCTCCACAACAAGCATGACAAGTAGAAAACAT
>JAVTVY010009740.1:0-48321 GCA_036873755.1 Hanleya hanleyi
CGGGTATCGAAACACAACCAGGTAAATTTGCCAGGCCTAATGAGATAGCACAACAAGTATGACCCAAAAATATTTAACGGTTTTGAAGATATTAACATTTAAAGTTGCGGCGGCGGCAGCGGCGGATCCGTTTCTCATGAAAACATAAGAGCATCCACTTTGTGGAAATGCTCTAAATAAATGTGAATGTTGTCGTGTCACTTGCATCAGAGGTACGAGTAGGGATTACTACTAGTAATTTTCTTCACCTCATAAACACACAATATCATCGTTCATTGTTGCCTTATGCCCATGTTCCAAAATGTTTTTCTGCAAACTTTGCAGCTTGCCTCACCAGCATTTTTACCACGTATGAACCATTCATTGTCAATATTTGCATTGCAGCCATGATGGCTGAGCATTTTCATGGCATTTCCATTTACACTGATGTATAGTAGTAAGATTTGAGAACGGACATTTCCTCCGAAATGCAACCTGGGAGTTCAGGGAAATTCCAATATCATAGTTATCTCTCCTGATACACACTTGATCACATCTGCAGACCACATCTAGATTCAAAGATTTCATTATGGAATAAATTTGATTTAATTTGACTTTTACATTTCTCACTATACTAGTCAATATGAACTTTAACTATAAACGCAATATGTCTTGTCGAAACAATTTAACGATTAATACGTCTAGTCAAGAAGTATACTGTGTTGAGAAATGACTATCTTACATTGATAAACGTGGGAACTGCTGAAATCGAGAACTTCACAGACTTACTAGATTCATTAATATTGACTTTGTGAGAACGTTCATTTGAGTTATTCGCGAAAACCAGTTAGGTCAGTTTATTTAATGAAGTTTGACGTTCAGGGTCAATTGTTCAGAATATATATATATTACATGCACAAACAGAACACAAGACTAAGAGTAAATGTTAAAAGCATTATTTTAGTTATTAATCATGTCATGGAATACAGTTATCGAGTCTCATCTGATATTCATATTCTACAGTAAGAGTTATTTATGCGTGTTCATCACTGATCCCTCTTTAGCCAACTGTATATCTTTGGGCATGATTGCCACTCTCTTTCCATTAATTGCACACAAGTTTGTGTCTTCCAAGAGGCCAATCATATATGCCTCACTGGCTTCCTGTAAAAGAAAAATAGTCAAACGTTGTAAGGTATACTCAAAGTTTGGTATCAATCCATACTTTGAAACTAGAGCTATCGCATCGACAACAAATGTTAATGGATGAATGGAAAGAACGCAACATTGCATTACACGACCTCGTCTTCAATAGGCATATGAAAATGTGACTTTTGATGATTTCTTGATTTTGGGGTCACAGTGACCTTGACCTTTGACCTTGACCTCAATTTTGGTACACAACACATCGTCTTCCATCAATCTATCAATGCACACAAAAAAACATGATTTTTAATGATTTCTTGATTTTAGGGTCACAGTGACCTTAACCTCTGACCTTGGCCTGAATTTTGGTACATGACAAACTGTCTCCCCTCGATTTCTCAATGGATACAAAAAATCATCATTTTTAACAATTTCACAATTTTGGGGTCACAGTAACCTTGACCTTTGACCGTAACCTAGATTTTGATATGTGACACATTGTGTCCCAATTTATCTACTGACACAAAAAATGTTATTTTTAATAATTTCCTCATTTTGGGGTCAGTAACCTTTGACCTTGACCTAATTTTTGGTATGCATCACTTCATTTCCCCCTATTGAATCCACTCACAAAAAATTTGAAATTTTTAATGATTTCCTGATTTTTTTCAATCACAGTGACTACTTTTGACCTCTGACCTTGACTTACATTCAATATGCAACACATCGTTCCCCCACTGGGGCATCCACTCACCAAAAATTAGAACTGTAGATAGAAAACTGTCAACAATCAATGATTTTCTGATTTTTGGCAACAGTGACCTTTGACCTCTGACCTTGACCTCAATTTTGGTATGCGAGACATCGTCTGCACCTTGCGTATTCACTCAAAAAAAATTGCAACTGTGGATAGAAAACGTTCAGATATGGACCGGACACGAGACTTTGGTGATTTCCTGTTTTTTAGGCCAGTGACCTTTGACCTGTGACTTGGACCTTCATTTTGGTATGCAACACATCGTGTTCCCGTAGGGTGATTACCGTATCATGTAATATATATTTCCTCACTTTCGACGTCCAAATCCGTTACTTGAAAATTCGGCCATTTTGATTGGTCGCTGGTGGCCATTTTGTTTTACGGAGCAACTTTTCAAATAGAGTTTTAAGAGACCCTGATTCATTCAAAAAATAGTGAATTAACAGACATAAATCTAACTCCAACGTCTTAAAACACTTCTACCTCACAACCGGGAGAGAACAAGATTTTCCGGGTTATGTCATGTCGTGTCGTCAAACAATTTGAAACGCTTGGATTACGCGTGGGTTTCTTTGATGATATTCTGAGAGGTACCGTATATTAAGATAAGCCACAAGCTTATCTGGGTGCCTATTTCCGTTCAGAGTGTATATGTGTCTGAACATAACAGACAGCTATGAATGCTTAAAAGTTAACGGGCTTTAATAATAATATTGATGGAAAATTTACCGTCATATCTGTGTCATCTTCATCATCATGAAGATCATCATATAGATCTATATCTGGACTGATCTGCAATAAGAGAAAACAGGCAAATAAATTCTTTTTGTTACATCAATAAACCTAACAATCTGTAATGTTGTTTTTATCTGAAACTACATGATTAATGTCGTTACATAAGGTTATTTCCTCTGTAATAACTTTTCTTCTAATGTCGTATATCATCTTTTCTGATAATTAAGTGAAGTTATCAAGGGAGGTAATATTTTCATGATGATATCATTATTCTTTTAAGGAGATGGTAAAAATGCATGATTGCTTTAACTCGTCACCTTTTTTGACTGGTGTCTTCATTATTTTTTTTTATTTTTATAAAGCCACCATAAGTTCATTTTCTTCTTGTGTCTTATGCTCTCATTATAATTAGGCTTATATGAAACGCAGAAGGCATGAGGCTTCGCATATATGCTATTTGTATATATGTATTTTTAATGTTAATGTTAAATTTTAATTATGGTTGTCGATTATACTAGTCCCTGATGGACTAATATTGCATTGTTCTCAATATCAATGTTAAATAATATTATCTTATCTTATGTTAATAAGTTTTTCTTGAGTGTCTGACACGATAATTTTTTTAAGATTTATGCCATAAGAAATTATTTCTTAAGCAAGAAATTATTTCTCCATTTTTCTTACATTTTCTCTGGAGTCGGATAAGAAATTATTCCTTATTCAACATCTACCTTTAAGAATTATTTTCTAAAACGAGAAAAGAAAACAACAATTCTTAATTTTTCTTACTTTTTTTTGGAGATCTGACAAGATAATCTTTCTTGCTTAAGATTTGTCACAAAAATTATTTTCTTAAGCAAGAAATTATTCCTTACTTTTTCTTGCAAGTCTATGAAGACATATTGCAGGAATATTTTTCTCTGGCAAGGAAACTAAAAAAATTATTTCTTACCATTTCCCAGATATAATTAGAAAATGCCATACTTTTATTTCTTGAACAATACCTTTAGGTTTTCACTGTAGTCTGTGATGATATTATATTGGAACTACCATCAACCATACGAAAACATACACCTTTCAAAATATCAAACTTTACATCAGTGGATTGCTGAATAATTTCCCTTCATGCTCCATATATATTGAACAACATTCGTACCATATTTGCTCATTTCCATGAGTTTAAAATTATTTTTTAACTGTTGTATGGAAATGCTCTATTTCATTATTTTGGTTTGCTTTCAAATATAGTTCACATAATCTGGCTGAGTTCAGACTTACCACGTGATCTGGCAAGTGTGCATCAAGCGACCATGTGTTAGAATAATAATCTTTTCGTTGGTTATTTTAAATATAGAACTACCACATGGGTTTGTGTTGTTTTACGTCATAAGTCATACAGAGCACAAACATGACCATGAAAAGATATGAAGCTCGAAACAGAAACAAAGTGAAACAAAAGTTGCTCGATTATCGATTGTTGCAAAGTTCGATATTTATGAAGCTATATATTTTTTATGCATGGCTGACAAACATTGAGGCAGGTGATTCCAATATCAGACAGTGTCGCTCATTTTACTCTTCAGGGCTGTTTCATTTGAAAAGGGATGGGAGGAGAGGAAGGCAAGTTTATTCTATGGGTCATAGGAAGAAATTCTCTTCAATTCATGTTACAACATTTGAAAGGCAGACAAAATTTCTATAAGTGGTAAGGTGTAATTCAAAGTTGCTTTCTGCTTTCCCCATACCTTTTTAAATGGAACAGTCCTTTAGAGATGAATAGCTTCTGACGTTTTTCAGCCAAATAATATCACAATCAGGTACGGCGAAACAGGGGGGCAAAAAATAAGGAAGAAGAAAAAAAAAAGAAACGAGAGAAAAAAAGGGAGAAACAGATAAAAAACGATGAAGTGAAAAATATATCTGTATTGAATGCATATTTTACTTTTCAATAAGCTTGAGGGGCACCCTTGTTCATTCCATAATCCTAATTAAGTCATGGTTTGTCTGAAATTCAAGCTACAACGGATAGCTTACACTACAATGAATATCGGCCATTTCAACAGGAAATATTTGTGGGCTTATGATCCCTCCGAATATGCCCATATTTAAACATCTCCATCAATGTCTCCATCTGGTTGCTTCGAAGTCAGATATTTATCTGAGATTTTTTTATATTCAAGATATACCCTCATGTTGTTTTCTCTCAAACTTCAAAGAGTTTATCCTTCAGCTTCTTCTCTACTTAGTGACCTTCTTGAAATAAGTTCCTTGATAGGAATGCATGCTGGATAGACAAATCAGATACACCATGACTTCTGTGCTGTTCTAATCTGGATGGATTAGAATTTCAATTGGAATGGCCATTCTCCTCTTTGTTATGGCATAGCCATTTTTTGTCTCTCTACTTCTAAAAAGTATGCCAACTCGGCACAGTATGCCTCTGAGTTCCTAGTATGCCGAATTTTAAGTAGCTTCCATAAACTGAGCTTTAATCTGATTAAACAGAGATTTAGAGGGTCACAGTAACCTAGACTATTGAATTTGACCTAAATTTTGGTACATTACAAAACAGTTCCCTGTAATTTCTCAATAGATTAAAAAATCATGATTTTTAACAATTTGACTATTTTGGGGTCACAGTGACCTTGACCTACATTTTGATAGGTAGCATATAATGTATCTACTGACACAAACTGCACTGCGGTGGTCTATGGTAAAAGAGCCTTGGCCTCGTAAGCGGTAGGTACTGGGTTTGATCTCAGCTGGCTGTCATACGTAAGATTTGAAAAATGGAACTTATTGCGGACCCTCGGTTATGTTCAGCATTAAGAGAATAGAACAAGGACTGATTTGTTTGGTGTCCTTATAATATGAATGAATGCATGGGGTGTTATGTTTGCCTATATATTTCAGTGGAATAGCACTATAAAATGGCAGCATTAGATCTAATCTATCTGTTACATGTAGGTACCCCTGCCCTTCTCCTTCTGCTCCCTTCCCTTGCCCATCGTGATATAGCTAATTAAAATTTTGAAAGCGATGTTCCTAATTCACTCACTCACTCTACTGACGCAAAAAAAAATCTTATTTTAAATAATTTTTTGATCGAGGTGTCACAATGACCTTTGACCTTCACTGATTTTTTGGAATGCAACACTTCATTTACTATTGAAACCATTTACAAAAAAATTAGAAATTTTCAATGATTTCATGATTTTTCAGTCACATTGACCTTTGACCTATGACTTCAACCTATATTTGGTACCCAATACATTGTTTCCCTTTAGGGCATCCACCTACTAAAAATTAGAACTGTAGAAGGAAAACTGTCAGTGATCAACGATTCCCTGATTTTAGACTATAATGACCTTTGACATCAACCTCAATTTTTGTACACAACACATTGTTTTCACCTAGTGTATCTATTCACAAAAAATTTGATTTTGGTATGCGATACATTTTCTACCTGTAGACATGGTAGAGTATCCAGTAACCAAAAAATTAGAACTGTAGATATAAAACTGTCCCAGATATAAATTAGACATGAGAGAGGGACAAACAGGGGGAAACTACCATTACATAATATGTCCATCTTTTGGTGGATATATAATAATTAGAATAAATATTTTTACACACGTTTCTAATGGTCTTTTATTTTATGGAAACCTTATTTAATGGTTTATAATCGCTTTAAAGGTGAAATGCAAAGGTTTTTAGATTCTCCTTTTCACATTTTATATAGGTTGAATAGTGATAGAAATACCAGTCTATCTACTTCACTTGGTTTAATTCGAATTATCCTGTCTGCTAGAATCTTTTTAAAAGTTGGTACCCCTAGCATAGTAGAATTCAGATTTGCAAAACGTCATCGCTTATTTTTCCTTGATTGTGACGTCACGTCAGACCAGCCGCCCGGAGACTGAATGTTACAAGTATTGACGCCCGGTCAGATGGTCTGATGTGACGTCACAAACGAACGTCAAACAAGAGCAGATAAGCGATGCGGATTTCATTTCTGAAACCGGCCGTGCTTGAGATGCCAACTTTGAAGCACTTTTCAAAAGCTACCAGAAGACAAAATACTTCAAATAAAACCAAACAGAGTATTTGGGCTGATATTTCCATCATTAACTAGCCCGCGGAGAATATAAATAGGGAAATATGAAAACCTTTGCATTTCACCTTTAATATGAGTTAAAAAATGTATACTTACGGTTAATTTATTTTTTTTTCCAGTGTGTCTTGCACTGAAAAATCTGAAGATATATCAAACAAAAATATCTTAGTATATTTGATATATGTGTAAAACAAAATATAATTATGTATTAAATATATCAAATAATAGCAAATTGTTCTAATTTTTTATTCGAAACATTTGTTGAAAGTTAACAGGAGATAAAAACCCCATCTGGACAAAACCGTATATTAAATAAAAAAGAGCTGAGTAGGTAGCAGGTCCTGCGCTAAGTAGCCTGTTTGAGAGCATGCAGCATATACGCTTGCAATTTCTCCTTAAATATAACTTGGAAAGTGGATATGTGTATGTGGAAAGAGACGTTTATCTGAAATTGTTGAGACAATTTTAGAAGATTTGGAAAGCAGTAATCGTTAGTGTAACACTGGAAAGTAAGCCTGTAATTCTATATGGATTTGTGGATGGTGAGGTTTATAAATCGATGGGTGGAATAGATGAAGATATCACGTTCACAACACAGATGGGTACAATATAAGTGAGTAAAATCCAAAGATGGTCAATGGCAGCCATCTTGGATTACATACTACCTCAATGAAAATTAATACCAATGGCTGTCTAACTGATGTTAAGCAACCTCTGGAGTTTGAAGTCCATTGGTCAAATTGTTCTTGAGATATCACATTCACAAGATCTGAGATGGATGGAATCCAATATGGTCAATGGCAGCCATCTTGGATTACGTACCTCAGTGAAAATCAATATCAATGGCCGTCTAATTGATATCAAGCACATTCTCAAGTTTGAAGTCAATTGTTTCAACTGTTCTAGAGATATCATGTTCACAAGATGTGGGATGGACGGAATGCAATATGGTCAATGGCAGCCATCTTGGATTACGTACCTCCGTGAAAATCAATACCAATGGCCGTTTGACTGATGTTAAGAACCTTCCAAAGTTTGAAGTCAATTGGTTGAATTGCTCTCGATATATCGCGTTCAGAATCCAATATGGTCGATGATGGCCATCTTTGATTACGTACCTCAGTGAAAATCAATACCAATGGTCGTCTAACTGATGTGAAGTACCTTCTCAAGTTTGAAGTCGATTGGTCGAATTGTTCTCAAGATATTGCATTCAGAAGATCTGGGACGGATGGAATCTAATATGGTCAATGGCAGCCATCTTGGATTATGTTCCTCAGTGAAAATTAATACCAATGGCCATCTGACTGATATGAAGAACCTTCCTAAGCTTAAACTTGATTGGTGGAATTGTTCTTGAGATATTGTCTTGAGAATTCAATATGGTCGACGGCGGCCATCTTGGATGATGTACCTCAGTGAAAATCAATACCAATGGCCGTCTAACTGATGTGAAGCACCTTCTCAAGTTTGAAGTCAATTGGTCAAATTGTTCTTGAGATATCGCGTTCACAAGATGTGGGACAGACAGAATCCAATATGGTCAATGGCGGCCATCTTCAATTACGTACCTCAGTGAAAATCAGTACCAATGGCCGTCTAACTGATGTGAAGCACTTTCTCAAGTTTGAAGTCAATTCGTCGAATTATTCTCAAGATATCGCGTTCACAAGATGTGGGACGGACAGAATCCAATATGGTTGATGGCGGCCATCTTGGATTACGTACCTCAGTGAAAATCAATACCAATGTCCGTCTAACTGACGTGAAGCACCTTCTCAAGTTTGAAGACGATTGGTAGAATTGTTCTCAAGATATAATATTCACAAGATGTGAGATGGATGGACGGACGGCTAGCATTTCCAAGTCCTCCTGTACCACTTCGTGGCTGAGGACAATAAGAAACAAATGCCAATATTTCACTGGAGATAGCCATATGATGTAGACAAACGATGAACCAAATTTACATAAACCTTTGAAAATACATATATAACACACTTTACGTCATTGTTAATATGAATATTATTTTGTACTTCTTTTTAATTAATAACACCAATTTTTGTAAAAAAATTCTCACTTTTCACATTTTATACTATTGCAGAAATGATGAAGTAAGATATTTATCCATAGTTTACAGGATAATTATAAAACAATTCATACGCCAATTAAATAATACATATGTTTATTATAATACTTTTGAAGTAATTCGAGTGTTCATATTGGCCATTGTAGACATTTGCATCGTGAAAAACAATACGTAAAACCTCATAGATGGTGATCAGATGTTTTCACAAGCTTATAGGGAATTTCATAATAATTTACACATTTAATGCAAATTATATAAAGACACTAAAAGAAATAAAAACATGACTATAAGTTGCCAACTTCATATACGATGTTCAAAGTGTAAACAAATTTTCATAATACAAAAAGTTATCACCTTTTCTTTTTCTCCTTTTTTTTTCTTTTTCTTTTTTTCATTTTTCCTGTCATAATCCTCATGATCTGCAAAGAGAATTTCATAAAATATAATATTAATTTCAAACTTTAAAAAATATTCATATAAGCATTGTAATTATATTGGTCATTTTTCACAACACATTACATTATTTATAAGGGTCCTGCTAAACACCGCCCGGGACCGCTATTCATGTCAATATTCCGCCACGGCAAAGTTACAATGGTGCATCGACATAACACAAATTCATATCCAATAAGAATGAATGTGCAAAACATCATCAGTGTCATATTCCCAGATTCGCCAGAAATCGGACGTCCACACAATCACAGGTAGTCTTGCTGCGCGTACTTTATCGGGTAACATTCAGAATTTTTAATTCAAGAGTTTTGCAATGACAATCAATCCGTTGAAGCATAATAAAATTTCATATTTTTTTTTTGTTGATATATAGAATTTCAATTTTGCGAAGTTCAGCGATTAGCTTTTTCACCAAATTTATATATTTAGTTGATAATATTCGATATTTATCAATAAATTAAATCATAAAATGACAACATGAATTCCACGGTTACGGCATCATGATCTGGTTTTAATCTGCAGAGCACCCGTTAGTGAAAATATGTAGTCGACATTTCTATTGCTTAAAATTGAGCTATATGCCAAATTTTGACGTGTTCATTATGATTATAATTTATTAGGAAAATAATTCGCGTCTTCTGTTTTATTGTTATATATCCGAAGATATATGACAAGAACAGAGGGAAAAAGGCATGATAATGTTCGGCTAAGAATTATAGCATAGCGGTGTCTTTCGAAAGTAAGCGGGAAAGCGTAGTTTTCCGTGGAATTCATAACAAACGTCACACGTCAGTCGTATAATGACAATACGACCTTTAAACCGGGGATAGTGCTGAATCTTAACAGTCTGTATGACATTAGTGGCCCCGGGCGGTAAGATTATGTCACGCGCTGTCCCGGTCGGTCCCGGGCGGTGTTTAGCATGACCGATTTATAATGCTGTATCATATTGAGTAGTCAAGTAGCCATCACTCTGATTTGTATCAGAGTTATGTTGCGGTATCTCCCGTGTGTAATTCAGGTACATGTAGATAAACACTGCCGGAAACAAACCAGAAAATTACATTCATGCAGTGTTCTCCATAAGAGCCGGCAGCCGGCACCCGGCGGTATACATACACCTATCGGAAGTAGTGCCGCGAGTATTTTGACATATCTCGGGCGAAAAAAAATAAAGCTAATAGTTCAATTTTGTCGTAATGCAACCAATATGTAATGTAATCCGACTTTGTATGTTTAATTTTCCTCATGCTTGGGGTAGAATATGAGAAAAAAAGATCATAAAAGGAAAAAGAAAAAGTCAAACTTCTTTCAACCGTATGTTAACGGAATCTATACACTGCATAACATCGCCAGTTTCTGGTTTTGCGATGTTATAATCCTGTTGATTGCTTGAATACAATAGATGGGCTAATCAGAAGCGTCGTACATTGGGATGCGGCTTCCGGTTTCAGTCGTCGACAGAATGACTGTACAGGGTTGAGGGGGAATTTTCGAAATGAAACGTCGATAAAACGAAATAAAAGATGATCTTTTGACGGAGATAGCGATGCTGTCAGTACAGTGCCGCTGAATATTAATGACAGTGACTCAAAATGTGACTATGTCGAACAATTTGATGCAGTGACAGTTACAACAACAACGTCAAACGACAACGGTGTCGTCAATTCACGCGTTAAAGTCAATGACGGCATATTACGTGACAATTAATTTCAATACGGAAATAAACTTTAAATGAACCTATTTTTGCAATTATCCTGAAAGAATTTTGAAATAACTCCCCCTCATAAATCTATTTGTTTAACTTTCACTTCAACTTGAAAATCTACCAAGTTCTTACTTAGTGTTGATTTTTCTTAATCCACCTGTTTGATATTGTTATGTAAGCTTGATAGGAATCTGGCTTCATGGGCTAAATGGGGGGTGACTGGGTTGGGTAGCTTAATGCTGAATGCTATATAAAAATACCCTGTGCTAAGAACTTATAATTTTCATTCCAAAATGCCCCAAAATGGCTCCCATTGCACTACAGAGCATCTAGGGGTTCTGGCGGCTGCTCTGGCCTAATTTTGAAAAGCCTCGCTGCACTTGACAGTTAACAACCACATACATCTGTTTGTATATGATTGTACAGGTCTTCCAAAAGAAATGGAGAACCCTGTTCATAACCGGAAATCCCCACTATCATTATAAATCAAATGGTCCTGTCATGCATGTCGGTTTAGAATGCTGTCAGTATTATTACTAACGCTTACTTGCACTCGAAATGTGGTATAGAACGAAATGGATCGGGAGAGAATAACAAAGGTGTCATGTCAGTTTCTTGTCTTGTCAAACTCGCTGACAAGAAAGTGAGTGAGTGAGTAGAATTTAATGTCGCTTTCAACAATATTTCAGCTATATCACGACGAACCAAGTAAGCACCACCCATTTCAGCTGTTTTCCTGCTACTTCAAAGAAGAAATCTTTGAAGCAGAATGGAATCAGACACCCTCCATCCACCCTATGAAACACTGAGGACGCTTACATGGTGTAATAAAGAAATGTGATGTTACAGTGTTACACATCACATTCCTGCTTGTCAAGTTTCTGATGTGGCCGATTTCTCTAAAGTCAACTTACACTATGAGTCAGAGTTTGGTCTGAATCGCTCACCATTACCAATGTTGGCTCTTACACCCGTCAGTTGGATAATATCGGCTTTTCCGTGACTTATTATCTACCTATTTAAAATCGGTAGCTCAGTTACTTACGTTGGTATTTGAAACATCATTAAAATATTAACCCTCAGATAAACTGGAGATATTACAAGTCACCCATAGCCGTTTGTCGGTCCGAATGAGCCGAAATCCCGATGAGCGCCTCGGTCATCCGCGCCTCGCCGTTGGAAGTTATTGGTCGCTCATAATCCTGTTTGACGAAATTTTGCTAATCCTGACATGGACATCACGGCGATTTCTTTAGTTCTACAGCCAGGAAGATCATATTACATGTTATCGATGTGTCCAACCGATAGAGGAATTTTCGCCCTCTGGTTGGCCTGACAAGGCTGAAACCGGATTTTCTAGCCGATAGAAGCCGAAATCAACCGTTCTATTATATTTTACTGTTATAGGTAATTGGACGATTCACGTCTCGCTCCCACTATGCACTACGCATAGTATAACAAGCTACCCAATTGACACCCCTGTATTCGCTTGCCATTTGCTGTATTTTGTTGAGTTTGCTTTCTCTTATTAACAGAAGATAACTGTGTATTTTATAAAAAGAAAATGCCGATAATACAATCGCACAAATCGAACTTTGTTTTGGAACAATAAAATAACGTTTTGGGAAATTTAATCAAAGTGGCCAGATTACTGCACTAATACAGAGATTTTGTAAATAAAATATGAGTAATATTTTTACAAAATTTTACGCGCTAATAATATATCTTCATTATATCGAAAAAAGTCTTCTTCCTTGCCACATTTCATCCGCAATATAATTCCCTATTGGTAAGTGTGGTGAGTTATCCACTTACAATTGATAAAATACAGAGAGCAAGAATCGCAACACGAGATTGTTATTGGTAATATACTTAACTTCTGTTTTCTTGGATGAATAAATTGAGTGAATATGAGTATTTCGAAATTGGAGGACCGAAAGTATCGCATGTAATATACGGTTGTCTTACTCAAGAATGAAATGGTTAAGAGACGTACCCTAGCTTATATTATACCAACGGCATTTGTATTGGAGAGAACTCCGAATATTCCCATTTGAGGACAGAAAAAAAACGCATGCTTCCATAAACCAACTTCACCAAAAAACACAATTTTAACTGCTCTGCAAACTGACTGAGCAAACTGACATCTCAGCATTGAATTACATATACTTAAGATAACAATTCATACTTATAGATATCACTGAGATATTGTGAGGACATGTGGGAATGGTTATAGTATATGCAAACCTAGCAATAAGGTGTCTCCCTCGCTAAACTTTTTGCCTGAAATAATTAAGCGTGATTTGACACGAAGACAGTTTTGATATTGTTTAGCTATCAGCTCTGTGGATTTAGAAACAACTCCGCCTGTTTGCCAACATCTTTACTCAACAACTGGCGGTCAAATCGAAATTGTAAGATAAACAAATTTGGTTGAATTCAACGACTGGGAGTTGTGTATGTCAATGTGTGAATTATGGGGGAGGGGGAGTCATAGGAAAAAGAGTGAGAACGACACAGTGAAAATTCAAAACTGGGGGTTAGATGTATCGATTTTTTTTCCTCAAAACATGAATATGAAATATCAAGATTAATAACGTAAATAAAATGGTTCCCTGTATTACATAAACCCGGCAATCCCCTGTTGGTCAGCACATGTAGTACACCTCCATTTTGCAAAATAAAACACATCTGCTGGGCGAAAAGAGCGGTGATGCAAGAGAAACGATTCCTCGACGGCAAATTGTTTACATAACAGAAAAGGAAGAATTGATACACTTTATAGTCTCGTTTGTTGTGTTATTATTGACGATTTATTGAGTGATAATCTGTATTGTTTGGTCATGTTATAATAATAATGTCTCAAAGTCTTCCAGTTACCGCACCATATTTGCCTATGACACCCAATTGGCGTAGCGTTTAAATTAAAAAGCTATTGTTTAGTTCCGTGTATAAACAATTAGAACAATTTAAAGCTAAATGCTTCTGTTAAACCCATACACATCACGGACTATTCCCCCCGCCGCCCCTGTCCTTCGGGTTCTTTTCATATCCCCCAATGAGAATTTTCAACTTGACTCGATGTTATTTGCCTTTCCTAGTTATATAATATGTGATTATATTGTTTGCGGAGTATAAGTTGAATGCACCACTGGCATGGTAATCCAGTGATAATCCAATGAAACGCAGATAATGGTCCCTGTTGAAGTGGAAAATAGTCAGCATAGCTTTATAAGGTTAAAAAAATCAGCACAAATATATGATATAGATATTATGACAAATAGGACAAATCATATCAATTTAGAGAGTGACACGAATTGAAGATAATATGGAATACAATACAAGCGTCTAGTCCGTCATTCAATATTCAGCCGTCGTCCAATAAAGAATTTCCGCGTTCATGATCGAAACACCTAATTCATATAATAACATTATCACCAAATTAAAAGGATAAATCATAGTATACATAGAACTAGGCTAATTTCCAGTCAGACAGAAGCGGTCAACAGTTTTCAATGATGCCAGCAAGACCGCATGATGTTTCAAGAATAATATTCAGGGTAGCCAGTATTCCGCACATCTAAGCTTTTAAAATTCTTAGTTGTAACCGATCCAGTAGTTGGACTCTTACTGGCGGACTTCTGTCATTTCAATTGTCATTGACAGGTTAAGTATACAGTCATCGTATATTATGACTCGCCTAGTTTGCGATATTCTCCTGCATTTAGAATATCTTAACATCTGATAAAGTTTGTTCTTGAATAGAGCCATTTGTGACCAATCGAGTACGGCACATTATAGACATTTGTGCTTATGGGAAAGTGGGAAATGGATATTCTGCTCTGAAAATAATACATAACGCGACGTGCGGCGCGAACGTCCGCCGTTTTCGTATTTGAAGGAAAATTCCAAACGCTACGTGCAACGGACGTTCGCGTCACGTTCTCGTCGCCGTCTGTCAATAGATTAACCTAGGGAATAGCGAAGCACAAAGACATTTACGTAGCGGTCCCACGAGTGCTTCAAACGACCCAATCGGACCACGGATGCCCGTTCAAATGCCCTTCCTCCATTATTCTCTGTCCACGCATGTGCAAATCGGCGGCATATCCAGGATACCCCGCCCAAGCCCGGCGCTGCCCCACGAGTGCTTCAATATGATACTCATCACGACCGATTCGGACCTGGGATGATCCACCTCCACCCATGCGCACTCAGATCTTTTCGGTAAAATTCATACCATGGCCTCGAGACCCCTCAATTATATTCCTGACCGTAAAACAGAAAAATAAGATGTTACACTCCATACTGTCACGAAAAATACGCATGAGTGGGTTCCTATTTGGTCTCTCAGGTCCCAAGTGTATATATCCGCCATCTAACACCTGATACAAACCGGGGTATTTTCAACCGTTCATATTAAGTACGGAGTAGTCCAGATTCTCGTTAAGCGACGTTGGACGAGTGGATGAGTCACAAGGCGCTGTACTCGCTGGGCTGATGAGTGTCCATAGTATCGCTGCATGTATGACAATGCACAATGTATATATGACTATAACCCTGATGGTGGAACATTGAACTCTGTGGTCAATTGCTCTCCGGACATTCCGGGAGATGACAGGGTCTTACCTTAAGATTACCGAACATTCCCGACTAGACTGGGGATTAGTATTGACTGGGAAGTCACATGAACGGGGACTTATCCACCTATTTATTCATCGTTGAGTTCATATAAAAACGTGATCATAAGTGACGTCATCCACGGAAGTGACCTTTGACACGGATGTGACGTCACCGGATGTGAAGTCATCCGTGATGTCATCCACCTCTTCATTTACAGCTTCATTTCCTCCAGTCCCTCAGAAATACGACAGAATAAGGGTTGTATATACTACTATGTACAATAAAAGATGCTTAATTTCGCATAATAAAATTTAAGGTATATATTGTTATTTCATTGGCGTGATTTTTCTGCCTTTGTGTATGATATTTGTCAGAACGATAAATGTCATCCGAAGAACACTGGTCAGTCAAGCGGATCAGGGGAATGGAATACCTTGATGTATTCTTGTAAACCTCAACTTAAAACTATACGGAACTATACAATAATATTTAGATGGAATCGAGCGGTTATCGGGCGGTTCAAAAAGTACTAGAACCACCTAAGGATTATTGTAGGGTGTACGTGACGATGTAAAAAGTACAGGGCGGTGTACCATAATGTAACAGATTTACAGGTAGAACATGAATAATGTACAAAATCTTGCATCGGATGTCAACAGGCGACATCGGAGAGAATACCGAGCGGTGTACAAAGTACCAGAGCGTACAAGAAAACAAACTGGTACGGAGAAAACTTCAACATTTAATCAGAAAACGATACAAAAAACAAAACAGACGAAATGTTGTATCGAACATGTAAAATAGATGCCCTACTGCGAAAGCTCACTAGACGGTAACAGAAAACGGAGTATAATAACTCTATCACGGTAAGAACGAAAAGATAGATCACAGCCAGTTCTATAATTTTCCAACAGTATACCGGGAGAGACCGACCAGGAAAGATATGCGGGATGATTCCGAGAGTGCGATTAAAACCGTACACCGGGTACGTTAGGAAACGGCAAATTTTAGTCGTTATTTATATGGGACATACACAATATTGTATGGGACATCACAGGAGAGTGCACCAGACGATATAAAAAGTACCGGGCAGTGCAGCGAAAAAGAAAACAAACTGGTAGAATACCTACTGATTTAACTTCAAATTTACAGTACCGGGTGGTGAATGAAGTACCGGACGATATAAGCAAACAGAACGATTTAAATATCTCAGCCTGATCTATCATATTAATAATCGCGCGAGTGTTTTTCTTGAGCTACGATCAAAACTGACGTACATTTGTAACCACAAGAGTTCGCTTGTCGCATTCAATCTTAATTTAGTTCTGTCCTTTACTGCCTTTGTGATCTGGTAATGGTTACTAACTGAAATAATTTCTTGCGGATAGCAACTTGCTAAATTATTCTGCAAATAAAACGAATAATATAGCAGACTGCACCAGTCTTTCTTCTCCTTGTACAAGCATATCTGCTTCGGAATAGCTGTAGCCCACGGTTCATTTAATTTACTAAATGCAAATATTCGGGCTGGTATTTTGCTCAAAGTTCAACGAATAGGTCTAGTTTCGAGACGTTCATGTAGATAGAAAGATATAAGCACCCGTAATTATTATGGACTGATTTCGAGGTATATTACGTTAGTTGGCAATGGTCATGCACCTATATTCCGCTTGTTATCATATATTGGCTTTGGGGAGGGTGGGGGGGGGCTGATATTTTAACGTTTATCAGACTTAGATACATGAACATAAAACACGCATCTTCAAGAGTGGATCTAGCGAAATTCATAGGGGGTTCGACTATGACAGCCCAACCGGCGAGGGTCCAGGGGCCGACTAGGCTAGGGAAGTTCCGGATCCTAGATCGCCGCAGTCAAAAAGTCACACATCATGCCTGAATCTATTTGACGTTTAGTTATATTTCGTATTGGAACATTAGAAAACAGTACCATACAAACACGATTTATTAACACAAAGTTAAAATAAGCGAATTCTAAGAGAGCAACAGGAGAGGGACCACGGCCCGTATAGGCCCCAGAAACTCCCGGCCCTAGTTTGCCGGAGATACGTTTTGCCCGTTTTCTCGGAAATAAATAATGTAATGTATTATATATGATGGCCGAGAAGGGAAATCGCTGTATTATGTTAATGATTACGGGCCGACACACGAAGGCAGGATGCGAAGGACGAAGGTAGGATGCGAAGCGCGGAGTCAGGATGCGAAGTGGCGAAGGCAGGATGCGGAGTGGCGAAGCCAGGATGCGAAGCGCTAAGTCAGGATGTGAAGCGCGAAGTCAGGATGCGAAGTAGCGAAGTCAGGATGCGAAATCAGAACAAAACAATGCACAGACTGGAAGCGAAGCGCGAAGTCACGATGCGAAGTCAAGATGCGATGTCGCGAAGGCAGGATGCGAAGTGGCGAAGCCAGGATGCGAAGCGCGAAGTCAGGATGCGAAGGCAGGATGCGAAGGACGAAGGCAGGATGCGAAGCGCGAAGTCAGGATGCAAATGCCGGGTGCGAAGAGCGAATCCAGGATGCGAAGCGCGAAGTCAAGATGCAAAGTCGGGAAGGCAGGATGCGAAGTGGCGGAGTCAGGTGCGGTAACTTCGCGTTTCGCATCCTGCCGTCGAATCCTGCCTTCGCGAGTTAGCATCCTAACTTCGCGCTTCGCATCTGACTACGCATCCTGGCTTCGCATCCTGGATTCGTACATCGCAACCTGCCTTCGCATCCTGCCTTCGTCCTTCGCATCCTGACTTCGCGCTTCGCATCCTGACTTCGCGCTTCGCATCCTGGATTTGCCACTTCGCATCCTGCCTTCCCGGCTTCGCATCCTGATTTCGCGCTTCGCATCCTGACTTCGCACTTCGCTTCCAGTCTTTTGCATTGTTTTGATTTGATTTCGCATCCTGACTTCGCGCTTCGCATCCTGGCTTCTCACTTCGCATCCTGAATTCGCGCTTCTCATCCTGCCTTCGTGTGTCGGTCCAGATTCATTAACATGATACAGCGATGTCCCTTCTCGACCATGATAATTTTAACATTTGTTCTGAGCGTTTTCCCGGAATAAATAGGAACATAATGGTTCTTTATGGTTCTATATTTTCACATATGTTTCACATAAGCAGGCATCGATATTGAAAATATCACACCTTATGTTTGACTCCGTTTGAATGTCTGGTTTAACACATGCAAATCCGGTCTATAGCACATCACGTCACGTGGTGCACTCGAGGCGACAATGTCCGATTTTAGATATATATATTGAAACTTCAACTTAGACAGTATACGCTAAATCACATGAACAGATGATGGTCAGGTTAATACACCTATAAATCAATCAATTCATTATTGCACGACTTTGGTTTACTACAAAGTATGGCAAGCTATAAGACTACATCTAATGAACCTAAATACACTATATATACAACAGAGCCACATCTGTACATCTATGTACACACCTGCACAAATATCTGTTGCTAAAAATGCACATATGTACACATACACACAAACATGTAGTGCTTAAACTATGGCGAGTAAGTTACGTTGGCACATTTCAGTTTATTTACAGAGGGAAGACAGGTGCTCTGCTAGAGGGTTGACAGTGTGGGTCTGTCTTTTATTGTACATAGAATGTATTAGTTCCGCAGTTTTTTGGCAATCAACACCAAACAGAGAACGAAATATAGTGGCTGTGTGTAGGGAGACGGGTCGTTGATTTACGGAATTACACAAGAAAACAGAAAAAAATAAGACAGGAGGCGGCTGTTTCAACGAAATTTGGCAGACTTCTTCCGTAATATTTAGTTTACAAAATTAGCGAAGTTTATCGAAATCAGCATCATGACGAGCGAAAAAATTAACAATGTTTGTCTCTCGTAGCCCGCTCAGATGTGTCAACGACCGACGATAAATCGGCGTTATGGTTGTGATGCGATTTCAGAAAAAATACATTCTTTGTCCCCGTGGAATGGCCATTCCAACGAGACCATGTGGTCTCTCTAATATATCTTAGTTGTTTAGTTTATTTTATTAACAGGAAACCACGACAATGTTACATTGTAATAAATGAAATAAAGAAAGTATCAGAGACCGAAAATTCCGCTATCGGTTGGACACATCGATAAGATGTAATTCGATCTTTCTGGCTGTAGAACTAAAGAAATCGCCGTGATGTCCATGTCAGAATTAGCAAAATTTCGCCAAACAGGATTATGAGCGACCAATAACTTCCAACGTCGAGGCGCGGATGACCGAGGAGCTTATCGGGATTTCGGTTCAATCGGACCGACATACGGCTATGGGTGTCTTGTAATATCTCAAGTTTATCTGGGGGATTAATATTTTAATGGTGTTTCAAATACCAACTTAAGTAACTGAGCTACCGATTTTAAATAGATAGATAATAAGTCAAGGAAATAACGGTATAATCCAACTGACGGCCAGAAGAGCCAACATTGGTAATGGAGAGTGATTCAGACCAAACTCTAACTCATAGTGCCAGAAATGTTCGCATAGGCGAGGTCTAATTTAGCGATGAGTGCTCTAATATGTGCTGGAAGTGTATGTTCCTTGCCAGACAATTGGGCAAATTTAATTCGAATATCATTAAAATTGTTGGCAGGGCGTATGCCTCAACGATGGAAATTGTTGGCAGGGCGTATAGAAATTATTCATGGAAATTGTAAATGTTAAACAAAATGCTTTTATTCATTAGAAATAGAACGAAACCGAGACCATACATTTTAATTTGTATTTTGATGACTGATCTCCGTTCTGTCTGAAATTTTAAAAAATGCTACACGCAATTCTATCAAACAAATGTTATTTTATTATTATTTTACTAATTTCCTCAATTTTGAACGAAGGTCTCCATGTTAATGGGTATCTACACCAAAATGTGAGGGGATGACCCCCTTATGTATTTAATGTTTCTCCTGTGTACAACAGTATATCAGGTATACTACTTCATATAAAACCGTTTCGAGGGAAGTCTATATATGTGGGAAAGATAAGTATCATTCTCTACACTGAGCTGTTGGGCAATAATCGGAAACCCTCTCATGCATAACTCTATGGAAAATTGACATCTAACTTTCTACTTTCGAGTCCGTGTTGAGAAAATATGCTCAAAGATAATATTAGCACTACAAGATAATCAACCTACTCTTTGGAGAACAATTCCTTAAGCATGGAATCCTTGTGTAGTCCCACGGCAAATTGTAATGGTAGAAAGTTCTCCTTGGCCAGAAATAAGCGTTCACAGTCTTTTTGTACTTCGAAAGAAAGCATGGATTTGTCATTGAAGAATGCGTAGTTTCCTTTTTTGACTTTCTCCAGATGAAGACTGACATTGGAGCTGACAACGTCGGTGTTGTCTTGTCGAAATTGCTGAATACCTTCCCAAACTCTACGATAATCTTCGTCAGACGAATTCTGAAACAGTAAAAATGATATCCGTCAAAGACAAATGATAACATATTAATATACTGGTGTAGCATATCTTTTCTTACAGATGCTACATAGTCAGCATACGGTAGTATGGTGGCCACACGGAATTAGACCAGGTCCCTACCGGGGTTCATCTGGTCAAAATATGTTAAAGAATTATAACCTTGTTGGTTACACCTGTGACAGACGACGTTGGTTCTAGTCAAATATAAATAATCTTGATTTTTTTACTAATCTGTCAATCAATGTCCTGCTCCTGTGATCTTTCTCGACTTACCCTCACAGTGATTTTGGTCCAAAAGGCCTAATATTTCGGCTAATCCTTGTAGGCCGTGTTGATCATGTAGAAATTTATATACAGATTACAACACATATAAGGGAAGTGGGAAGAGGTGCCGACATACTGACTGCGTCACATGACTTCACAGAATAGTCTTCTGGTTAATCTATTCTAAAGCACACACCAAGAATCTAACGATTCGTGATATGTGTTGTATCTCAGGTACGCTTTTATTGTACCTGTTCATGTGGCAACATGGATGATATGACCACACGGCCCCTAGCACCGGCATAAGCGGTATTAGATACAAATCTAGAGAGCTATGATGGAAATGCTCTGACAACTCGTATACTGATAACTGAGAACCTCTTCACTCCTGTAATAGACTAGCTTATTTAATCTTATTTTAACTGGGTTTATGTATGTATTTATTTCATGTCTGCTGGATTTTTAGATGCTAGTGTCAAGCGATTTAGGTATTTTGAACTTTGAAGTGGCAGCTCTGCATAAAAGAAGTTCACATTCGCTAAATATAACGAAAGTCGAATAGAGGACAAATCACTTTGTATGAAGATCGCCTAAATCCTCATCGGATGTAGAATCTAACACATACACATTCCCCCGACACAGAAGTGGAGGGAATTACAAACACCGGGCGTCCGTAATTTCGTCTTTCCTCCACACATTTCTTGTCCGACAAGTCGAGAACTATTGAACGATCGACTTCAAACCTGGATCGTGTCTTGACATCCTGAGAGAACGGTTGGGATTAGTTTTCAATTACTTGTGTAATCCAAAAATGGCCGCCATCAGCCATCTTGTATTATCAGCAGTTGGATCTTTACACATTTGTTGTCCGACCAATAACTCTAGAACTACTGAACAATTCGATTTCAGACTTGGAGAGTGTCTTGACATCGGAGAGGGGAAAGCTGGGATTGCTTACCAGTTACCTGTATGATCCAAGATGGCTGCCATCACCCATCATGCATTCTCAGCAGTTGGACCTTTACATTTTTAATGTCCGACCAATAACTCGAGAACTGTTGGCACTGGCAGCCATCATGAATTTTCAGCAGTTGGACCTTTACATTTTTAATGTCCGACCAATAACTCGAGAACTATTGGCACTGGCAGCCATCATGAATTTTCAGCAGTTGGATCTTGTCCGGACAATAACCCGCGAACGATTGAACCAATCGACTTCAAATATAAGAGTGGCTTGACATCAGTGAGAGGATGGCTGAGTTTGCTTCTTAGTCACCAGTGTAATCCGATATGGCAACTGTCAGTCATCTTGATTTTTAAGCCCTTGGAACTTGTTCGGGCAATAAATCGAGAATGATTGAACTGATCGACTTCAAGCTTGAAGAGGGGCTTGACATCGGTGGGAGGACAGTTAAGATTGTATTTCTCTTTGCTCTGTAATTTCAGATGGCTACCATCAGCCATCTTGCATTGTCAGCAGTTCTCATTAAAAATATCTATGTGAAATTTGGCAACACAATATATTAGCAGCATATAGGTATTCCAATGGGTACTAATTGTGCACCCCTGTTGGCCGACCTGTATCTGTTCTCTTATGAATATGACTATATGCAGGCGCTTTCAAAACCGATCCATTCAAAGCCCGTTCCTTCTCATTCACCAAACGCTATATAGACGATCTTCTCGCTGTGGATAATCGCTATATAAAATGACGCAGTGAAGGATATATATCCACCTTCACTGGATTTGAAGGAAACTACAGATAGCCCTACAGGCACATCTTATTTAGATCTCTATCTCTATAAAAATGAAGCGGGCATTCTCTCTCGTCGACTTTATGACAAAAGAGATGATTACAATTTCGACATCTTAAACTATCCCTTTCTGGATAGTAATATTCCAGTGGGACCTGCATATGGCGTATACGTATCTCGCTTAGTAGCATTTGCTAGATCCTGTGTTAAATGTGATGATTTTAATCAACGTCACAAAACATTGTTGCAGAAACTTATAAAACAGGGCTATTCCACCAAGGGCCTCTACTCAAAGTTTCTCAAATTTGGCGATACATATCGCATGCTGATAGCAAAATACGAACGTAGCGTGCAAGATCTATGGCGCTACGTTTCGTAACTTGTGTCTAATTCCGCTTAACCCGGGGCTAGGGCCGTATGAACCCATGTACTTCAAGATCCTCATGGTACTCATATGAACAGTCACAATCAAAGCGTGACTGAGATACATCTTGTTTTTAGATGACGACTCTATAACGAATATTATGGATTAAGAATACTGATCAGCGATACGGATTTGATATTTTTGGAACATCATGATGTCTTGCCGGCATCATTGAAAACCGTTGACCGCTTCTCTCTTGCAGGAAACTAGCCTATGTTTATGTATATACTATGATTGTCCTTTTGAATTTGGTGCTAATACTGTTATGTGGAAAATGGAATAGGTCTTTGGATTATGGACGCGGATATTCTCTAATGGACGACGGCTGGATTATGAATGACGGACTAGACGCTTGTAATTCGTACATTTCTTTTCAGACCAATAACTCGAGAACTATTGAACTAGTCGACTACTAACTCGGAGTGTTTTGGCATCGGTGAGAGGACGGATAGGATTGCTTTTCAGTTATCTCCATAATGCAAGATGGCTGCCGTCAGCCATTTATCCATTTCTTGTCCCATCAATAGCTCGAAAACGATTAAGCCGATCGACTTCATACTTGGAGAGTGCCTTGACATCGCTGACAGGATGATTGGGATTGCTTTCAGTTAGCTGAGTAATCCAAGACGGCTGCCATCAGCCATCTTGCATTGTAAGCTGCTGGATCTTCACCCATTTCTTTTCCGATCAATAACTTGAGTGTTTTGACATCGGTAAGAGGGCGGCTGGGATTGCTTCTCAGTTATCCCAATAGAGCCAGATTGCATTCTAGTTATGAAAATCATACTTTGTCAATGATATGGGATATCAACGACCAACCGAATCAACTGTAGCGGTCAATGTCCCCGCAGCAGCAACATCAGTTATGGTGCATTCTACCATAAATTGTACTGCGTGGACCTCTATGGTCGATTTTTAATCCGGTGATATTGCGGAACATACAGGAATGAGTTACGATAGTTAGAAATAAAACTATTCCTCTAGTTAAACTTTGTTTTTCCCCGCCTTGATACAATGATCCATTCCAATTTGCAGTCTATGGTCAGACGTGAAAACGTTAAATGTTGCTCTCATTATCAGACGTCCCTAGATGTAGGCCACAGAACTAAACTAAACTGTATACTAAGCTTGATCGCATGAAAGAATATGAGGAGTACGTCGTTGGAGAAGCATGTTGTTTATGGATTACATATTATGGATGTGGAAACTCTTTAATGAACGACTGCGGAATATTGAATGACGGACTAGACGCTTGTATCAGCTATACTAAATTGTTTAATCAGAATTTACATACTAACGAATTTATTTAGATGGTCGACACTTCCTTTGCCCCATGGTTTCTCCCAATGTTTTGCTTGAGGAATGGATTTTTTTCGATGTTGGGGATGACAACTTTGTCTTTGACAAGATCCTGTCAGTCGGCGAGAATTATACATTTTTCTCATTTGTTACACTCCACTCTAAGCATTATCGGTTGGTCGGTCATGATTTCGGTTATATTTCTCGGCTCTCTACATTTTGGTCCCTTCATCAGTTGTATATTGAGGTCTATATGTTACATACTATATCAAAGTTACCATGTTTTCACAGTGTATAGATCGATTTTTCACAGTCACATGTGTAGATTCACTCATTGGTGGATTTGAATTAGGATCCTTCAAAAATAATACTTGCAAAAAATGTAGTCTATATATACATCGTTTTCTCTCACCACGTGTAGGCATAAGTGGGCGAAACGTAATCCCAATCAAGATCTCTTGTCCTGCATACAAAGTTTGAGATGAATTCGATGAGCAGTTCTCAAGTTATTGCCCAAAAACAAATGTCAGATTTTGCCACCAGGTTGTGTCACCTTTATACAGAAGGGAGCGAAAAACAATCCCAAGCGACATCTGATGACGTGATATCTACATAAAAAGTTGAGAATAATCTGATGAGCGGTTCTCAAGTTATTGCTGGGAAACCAAATTTAGAAGTTGCCACGAGGTGGTGCCACCTGTATGCGCAAGTGGGCGAAACTCAATCCCATGCGACATCCCATGACATGGTAAATGCATACCAAATTATGCGCGGTTCTGAAATTATTACCCGGAAAGGGAGGGTATTTCGGAGAATTCCGACAAAGCGTTTTAAAGTTATTGTTTGCAGCACTGAAGGATGGAACAAAACTTAGTGGCGCCACCTTCAGGCAGATATTGCTGAAACGCAATATCACATGACGTCTTGTCGCAAGGGATGCGTATGCCGAATTTCGGCAGAATCCGACAAAGCGTTTGGAAGTTATCACTTGCGAAGAAATTGAACGGACATCAACGGACATTCAAAAGAAGATGGAATGAAACCTAGTGGCGCAACCTTCAGGCAGATATTGCTGAAACGCGACACTAATCGACGTCTTGACGCAAGGGATGCGTATGCTGAATTTCCGAAGAATCCGGAAAAACGTTTGGAAGTTATCGCATGCGAAGAATTTGAATGAACATCAATGGACATTCACAGATAGATGGAACGAAGTCCAGTGGCGCCACCCTCAGACAGAAGTTGCTGAAATACAATGCCAACCGGCATCTTGTCGCAAGGAATGCGATTGTCGAATTTCGGAAGAATTCGACAGAGCGTTTGTAAGTTCTCGCTTGCGGAGGATTTGAACGGACATGAACGAACACGAAGAAGCGAGATCCATTTTAAAGGGACAATAAGCATAAGCTATTATTCCACGTAAGAGTGAAGAGGTGACCCACTTTCTAATGATCCGAAGAAGACATCAAGTTATTTCTATCATCAAATCCACATCACTAATTAGCATTATGGCCCAAATTCAATCGCGAAATGTTTTCTGGTGTCTAATCCATCCCCGTGAAAATTTTATTGTGCCTATTCCTGATAACAGCATGAACAAGAGACCCTAGCCTCGGATCATATCTTGCCTAGTAGATATAGATAAATAGTAGAAGATAAATATAAAAAATTGACGGAAAATATGAACGTGGCTTGCAGGATCTCTGGTGCAAGTTGAAATACACTGTAAAATTATACTCATGAATCCATCTCCTACTGGTCTCGTGTATTAGACAGGAAAGCTCTCAAGGTCGTAATGAACTTAACTGGAAGCAACATAGTGATGTAGTGACCGCCCTCCAGTCCCCATTTGTACTCCGATTGCTCCACTAATTCCTTCATCGTTTTGATAGGAACGGTATTCCGGGAGACCGAAAAGGTAGCAATCAGGTCGCCGGTATAAAGCCCCATAATGACGATCCCAAATAACCACCAACTAGCGATGATTGTACGGCCAGAATGACTTGGGCAGTTGTCTTGTCCTCCTGCCAAATACAAATACAAATGGACAATGAAAACTGTTGATCGTTTCTCTCTTGCAGGAAACTAACCTATGTGTATGTATACTATGATTTCCTCTGAATTTGGTGCTAATGTCGTTATATGGAATATGGAATAGGTCTTTGGATTACAGACGCGGAGATTCTTTAATGGACGACGGCTGAATAATGAATGACAGCCCAGACGCTTGCAATAGACATCCTGCCAAATGCACGCCTGGGTGGTTGATTTTTAGTCAAACAGTTTATCAGAGGCACCTCCTGGCGATTGGAGAGTTTTATCTCTTTGTTGAATTTAATCAGAAAGACAAAGATGGCAACAACGTTATGTAACTGCGTGATGATAAACTAAGTCAGATATGACACACTCACTTGGATTCAAATGGTTGTCTTCGTTGTTATAAATAAATTATATTCAATAAGGCAACCATGATACTTTACCCATATAGTATGATTCTCCATGAATCATAGAATACCGGCTATTCGGGAGGCTACGGGTGAGCAAAGGTAAGTAGAGGAGATTCCCGCTAAGATACCGACTGACATGAAGAATGTATGAAAGATTATGTATTGATTCTTCCACAGTCGAACTTACAACATTTGCCTAACCCAGCCGCAATCTCCCACAGATTTAATCATCCCGTATGCCTAATTGTCAATGAACTGCATGATCCCAATTAGTGTCATCATCTCACAAACGTACATGCTACGTGACGAGGAATATTCATCAAACGCAATCATTACAATCATCTCAGACTGCTATACATGGGTTTGACATTTTGATTTCGATTAGAAACCGAAGTTCAAGATATTTTTTCAAAAACATTCTGTTGGCTGATCTGGTAACGAGGTGAAGTTTTTTCGATATCTAACCGTTGTTTGCAAAACATGTTTAGAGACAGGACGATAGAGTAATCAGATTTAACGGCTCATTCAGCAGTATTTTACATTGTACCTATATATCTATATGCTTGGAATAGGCTGTTGTAAAATGTGTCCAATTATTGCTGCCTTATTCAAGTATATCTACAGAATATGTTTGCCGCTAAAGCGAGAAATATTTGAGAATAAGAAATATGTTAAATCATTCCATTGAATTTATTATCCATACCTTCCCTCAAAAGTGCTCCTAGTAGATACCATATCCACGTGTTCCATCGTTTTTGCACGTCTCGCATAGTTTCGCTTCCACCAATAGGATGGCACGTCTCCAATATACCCAAGATGAGAGCGACGACAACAATACAAAATGGTAGCAATATCATAACGTTCCAATGGAAGGGTCCCAAAATTTTCCTCCATATCTCGGACGATGAATCAGGCTTTTTCATAATGATTGTAGTGTAATCTTGAAAATAGGGATAGGTGAAGTCCATCACGTCTTTTCGTTCTTTCTGTATAGAAATGGCTGCTATCGTTAGATCTACCTCCTATTGTAAAGCAAAGAAGGCATTATTTAATATAGATAAATGTGTTTTACACATAGCATTTGAAGCTATGTGTCACAGATCGACACGATGTCTGTTGGGCTCCAGCTAAACAAGTCATGGTCCTGTTTCACCGATCAAATGTGTTCTGTCATGATGCAAACAAAAAGAGAGGCGAAAGTTCGACCTCACGCTTTCGATTTGGACACTCTCCTTCGTCTATAGCGGAAACAAATTCAGTACAATTTACCAGTTAATAATATCATATTCAATTTGGTATACTGAACATCCTTTCCTATTTTTAATTATCAACTTGGAGCTCGACTCCAAGATCGCTAAAACACCAATTCTCCCGCAAACACGTGCCAGTTAACGTCTTGCATCCCCCAAGATTTCAACCGCTTATTGATATTTGTCTATTTAATGCGAGAAGTATGAATATGATTAATATACATATGTATTTTATATGAAAGTTTAATTCTTTATGATTACACAAATTATGCAATTATTTGAAAATAAAGTAATAGGAAAGCGTCTCTTATTGGATGTAACATGATGTCTCATGGCGAATCCCACTATAACATGTGTGGCAAGCAAGTATACATCAATATAAATCCACAAAAAGTAATTGCTCTTTTGACTGCCAACAGATACTAAACACACAATATTGAAAAGCAATTAAGTAATTCTCTATTATTGCTGCTACAACAAAGACTATGTTAGGTATGAAAATTACTCTTTGAAGTATTATGAAAATATTGCCTTGTTTTGAGGGGAATATGCAGTTTTGTTGCCCCGAGGCTGTGCATATTGCCCGAGCCGCAGGCGAGGGCAATATGCACAGCCGAGGGGCAACGAAACTGCATATTCCCCTCAAAACAAGGCAATAATTTCATTATTATATTTATCAACTTAACTCTGTGCTAATCTATTATCTCTCCAGCAAAATAATGTTTATGTTTATTTTGGAAGAGCGCAATCCTTCTGAGTTGATTGCTTTCAGTGAGTAATCGCCAGCAACATTATTTTTCATGCCCGAGATTCCATTGATTCGGAGCTGCTTCACTACTATCGTGTAAATCTCGCAACGCACGCATAGTTGTTCGATGCCGCTTGTTAGTTACTCCAATAATGTGCTTGGGTACGATTCTACTTACAATTAGATGGGGGAGATAATTTATTTCTGCTGTGTTCTCCAGCTAAAATCAACTCGACGAACTGCTCCGTGATCGGCTACCGTTTGCAGCGCGACTGAAAGAACGGGGCGACCTCTGTTGTAATTATCTCCCTTTAGTGTATATTCCATGGGGGTGGAATATGCGGTTTTATTGACCGGGCAATATGCAGTTTTATCTCATTACAATTTATATAGGGAGACACTCTAATAAATATAATAATTGTGAATATTTTTGTTTCGCCATTGCGTATTATAAGTGGTGAACCAACCTGAAATGTGGATTAAACAGCAGGTATGTGTCACTTGACAATTGATTATGCAGCTTCATTTAAGACCGAGCACAAACATGGCAGGATGTGAAGGAACTGGCCACAATAGAAAATCTAGGGCATTTCTCCCATAGCAGTGGTTTACATGTATAAGCTTTTACCTGTATATGGCAAGATTCTGCTGGTGGACGTTTCGTCCCCGAGGCCCGCCCCCTGTGCAGACCTTTTGGTCTTTGATATATGTTGACATTGTGGGAAGTTGATGCTGGCTCGACATCGGGCCTTACAGACTAGTATTTTGTGTTAAATGCCGTCATTTTCATCTGAAGACGATACAGCTCACCAATCCCCAGTGTACGAGTTGTCACAGCGACACAGCTCACCAATTAGCAATATACAAGTTGTCAGAGCATTTCCATCATAGCTCTCTAGATTTGTATCTAGTTCCGCTTATGCCGATGCTAGGGGCCGTGTGGTCATGTCATCCAAATTGCCACATGAACAGGTTCAATAACAGCGTACATGAGATATAAAACATATGCCGAATCGTTAGATTCTTGGTATGTGCTGTGTCAGTATGTCGGCACCTCTTCCCACTTCTCTTATATGTGTTGTAATTTTAGATCAACACAGCTTGATCACACGAGTGTGAAAACTTACGAAGTGTCACTAACCGATTTATCACGAACTAACCACATAATATATTTAAATGCCAGAAAGTGTGATAAATAATCTTTTAAAGTATAGACGATAAAAAAATAGACGCATTTTTGCCAGCACGAACGCTGTCCAGATCCTTTCTCGTCGGTTTCCTATAACCCATATGCCCACTACAAACTACACTCAAAATGTAACGCCAAGAACCACTACATACGTCATCAGGCTATATGTGCATATATTTTCATAATTTTGAAAGATAAAGCCATGCAAATGAACATGGAAAATTTGCACACGTGATGATCTATTTTAGGTTTTCTACTAGAAACTACAAGCTGGACGCAAGGTTGCGTTAGGTAACCACACATTGGGCACAAATTAAACGTATCAATAGGTAACCACATTCTCACAAAATGGCTCTAATGTGACCACAAAAAGCCTACAATAACAGCATGTATCCACATATCTTTTGTATTTTCTTTGCACCAAAGGAATATTGGTCACAGTGTATTAGTTTGGTGTTTGAGTGTTTGTTTTTTGGTATTATTTTCATCGACTCACACTTATCTCCGCTTTGAACTGTCATTCATATTGGCTGACACTAATTGGCATTGTCTTACAATCATTTTGACATACTAAATAATAAATGTCTTTAACAAATACTTTCCAACGCAATTCTCCTTTCTAGCATAGTCTTGTAGCAGAAACAATATAGTAGTTAAAATGCCTTTCAATATTTTGTGCGTGGTTTTCTTTGTGGACCTCTGCTGGCTATCCGAAGAACCATTGTTTTTTTGCGGATTTATATTTATATTGATGTCAAACGTGTTATGCGGGATTCAGTTCAGCGCTCAGAGTGAACGGACGTGTTTTTGTGTGCTACCAAACGAGCCCAGCTTTCCCAGCCTTTGTGTTCCTCTGCGGTCTTTGTTCCCCGGGCGTTACAGGATTACCTATACTACATCAACAAACAGCGGGAGAAACCAGCCAGCCAGAGCTAAGTTTTGAATTGAATTTTTGCACCTATACTAATATTTCCTATCACTAAAGTCACTCCTTACCAAATAGCAACTAGTCCTGATCTAAACAAATCAAACAATGGAAGCCTCTCAATCCACCGTAAAAACACCTAAAAGGAAGCTCTCAGAAATCAACACTGAAAAATCCCCACCCACCAAAAAACAACGATCCCTACCCGAAAGGCCTAGTAGTCTAACAAATTTTATCGCCATCATTCATAGTTTAACCCAACTGAGAGCATGTAAATTCCCAAAGGCCAAGGTAGCAAACGATCTAAAAAAATGTGCTGGTGACGTACATCAAATCTTTGAACTGCCGGGTGGTGATCTTAAAGTCCACTGCAAATCACAAACTCAGTACGAGAAATTACTACGTTTAGACCTGCTAGCAGATAAACCTGTCTCGGTAAAACAATTCATACAGCGTAGAGAGCAATGCAAAGGAGTAATTTATGGAATTGACCTCAGTATCAAACTAGAAGACATTCTCCCCACTCTCTCAAAACAAAACGTCGTATATGCCAAAAGAATGCAAAAGAACAAACAGGAAACGACAAGCATTATGCTAGTATTCAAAGGATCAAAATTACCGGAAACTGTCCGGCTATGGCTTCGTAACATTATAGTTAAACCTTTTTTTGACACACCAAAACGATGCCATAACTGTCAGAAATATGGTGGTCATATAGCTAGATTTTGTAAATCCCAAGTTGTATGTGCGAAATGCTCTGGAAATCATAAATACGAAGAATGTACAGAAAGAAAAGTAACATGTGTAAACTGCAAAGGCAACCATTCAGCGGCCTACAAGGGTTGTATAGCTTTCAAAGAGGCAAAAAGAGTTGAATTCACTAAAGCAGACAAAGGGATTTCTTACGCAGAAGCTGTAAAAGAAACCAGAATGAATAGAAAAATCAGTATAGAAATGACCACCGCTCTACACAAAGCAAAGGCAACTGAGACAATAGTCACAGCCGTAAACACAAACTCAGGTGATACAATGGAGACTGAAAACAATGAACAAGAAACGGAGACAAAGAACCTAACCAAGCTAGACCTGCTGGGCTTTATCAACATTGTGTTGAACTCAGTTATTAACCCCCTGCAACCCAAGCTTAATAAGACCGACATGATAGTGAAAATTGCGCGGGACTTCCTTAATTGGGAGTTTAGCTCCGATGAAATCATTAGCTGGGGGAAAAATCCGAAATACGATAAGAAAACATCCACACCCAAAGAAAAGTCTATCCCGGCCCTCAACATAACAACATAAGATAATCCACTTGCGAATACAAAATTCAATAAAAATCAATTATCAATTCTCCAATGGAATGCCCGTAGCATCGGGAAAAACGGGGACAATCTTAAAGTCTTAGTAAATGAAATCAGCCCAGATATAATTTGTGTTCAGGAAACATTTCTGAAGCCAGGAAAAAATAAATTTACAATAAACGGATATAAGTCGTATAGATCAGACAGACTTACAGGTGCACTAGGGGGAAACCTGATATTAATAAAAGAGGATCTGATTCACATCGAATTAGATAAAAGCCCTACCAGTGACGATCTCGAATGGCACGCTATTCAGGTCTTCTTCAATAACAAACCTATTAACATCATTAATTTATATGCCCCAGGAAGTCTAAAGAAAATCTCCTCAAAAGAACTGGGCAACATCACAAATAAATATAACTCCCCTATTATAATATGCGGTGATTACAACAGTCATAACCCCATTTGGGACGACAATTGCATCAAGGCAGACGAAAAAGGCCAAGTAGTGGAAAAATGGCTTGACCAAAACAACCTATGCTATTTAAATAATGGCCACGGGACGCGAATAGACATGAACACCGGTAAACTATCTGCAATTGATTTAACTATTGTCTCCCCTGATTTAGCTGTTAAATCCGAATGGGAAGTGATTCCTGACACGCTTGACAGCGACCACTTCGCCATTCTGACGAAAATTAGTATAAAACCGGACGCTGAAAGGACAGACGCCCCTCCAAAATTTCAGTACTCCAAAGCCGACTGGAAAAGCTTCCAGAAAGACTGTCAAAGCCTAAATCATGACGAGATATTTAATTCCGATCCAGAGATGTTCAATGAAAACATTACAAATTCACTACTAAACATAGCACAAAAATATATTCCGATATCACAACAGCGCCACAACAAAAACCCGGTACCCTGGTGGAACCCAGAGTGTGCAAAGAATATTGCGGCCAAAAAGAAGGCACTTAGAAAATTCAAAAAAAGTAGGCTCCAAAGTGATCACGCGAACTACAAGGAACTCAAAATCATAGCTGAAAAAAGTGTCAAAGAAGCTAAATCAAAATGCTGGGAGGACTTTTGCAACACTATAGATACCAAAACCAATTCAAAAAAAGTATGGAACAAAATAGAAAATATACAAGGAAAGTTAACAAACACAGTCCCTGTACTGAACAAAACTAAAAAAACGAACAAAGAAAAGGCAGAACACCTCGCCGAATCTTTCGCTTCAAACAGTAGCGATAGCAACCTGAAACCAGAATTCAGAAAAATTAATGAAGAAACAACGATAGAAAACGATTTGGGCGATCATTTAGAAAACTATCTCAATGCAGACTTCAATATTAATGAATACCGCAAAGCTATACACTGTAAAAAAGAGAGCTCACCTGGTGAAGACAAACTAGGATACACGATCCTTAAACACCTACCAAATAAAACACAGAAACTAATTTTGAAACTAATTAATGTCAGCTGGCAGACCAAACTACTTCCAAGTAAATGGAAAACATCTATCGTTATCCCAATCCCAGGTAAAGATCCATCAGACAGCAACTCTTACCGCCCAATTTCTCTCACTTCAAATCTATGCAAAATAATGGAAACTATGGTAAAGAATAGACTGGAATTTCATATGGAAAACAACAACTTATTAAACAAAACCCAAAGCGGCTTTCGTAAGAACAGAAGTACATTAGACCATATAACCAGATTACAACACTTGATAAAAAAGGGGAATGCCAAACATCAGTACACACTAGGTATCTTCCTAGACATAGAAAAAGCATTTAACCTTGTATGGCAGGACGGCATAATTATTCAATTAAGCAAACTTGGGATTAAGGGAAGAATGCAACACTGGATAAAAAACTTCCTAAACAACAGAAATTTTAAAGTTCGCCTAGGAAACACCCTATCCACCGACCATGAACTAGACAACGGTACCCCTCAGGGAAGCGTCATTAGCCCCACCCTTTTTAACATCCTCATCAATGGCCTAGCCGATGAAATTGACACGAAACATCCAGAAGTAGAACAGTCCCTATTTGCTGACGATTCTGCCCTCTGGAAAACCGCACGTTCCATCAAAAGACTTACAGGTATAATGCAAAAAACACTAGATACAATTAGCGGTTGGGCGGATAAATGGGGCTTCAAATTTTCCGCTCTCAAAACAACGGGTATTATATTCTCAAACAATAAACACATTGACGTTAAACTAACACTAGGAGGTCAGAAAATTGAATTCAGAAATAGTGTTAAATATCTTGGTATGATCTTTGACAGAAAACTCACATGGAAAGACCACATCGATCAACTAGTTCTCCGGTGCAATAAAGACCTGAACCTCATGAGGTGTGTGTCTGGGACAAACTGGGGAGCGAATAAATATAGTTTGATGAAATTATACCAAACGCTCATTAGGTCAAAAATAGATTACGGGTCCATCGCCTACCAATCAGCATGTAAGACACAACTAAAAAGAATAGACAGCATTCAATATTCTGCTCTAAAAATAGCCACTGGAGCCTTCAAGGGAACCGCCCTATGTAGTCTTCAAATAGAAACCTATGAGAAACCTCTTCATTTAAGACGAGAGGAACTGTCCCTGAAATATGCAGGAAAAACTAGAGCTAAGGGCGAAAATCACCCATGCCACAAAATTTTTGAAGATAAAAGTGAATATGAATATTTAAAGAAAAACTGGGAAAAAGACTCCGCCCCCCTCGGCTACACCGTAAATAACCTATTCCAAGAGCACGAAATACCCATCGCACACATCTGCGACACAGACAAAATCATTAGACCACCTTGGGAATTAGAGTCGCCCCACGTGGACACAAGTATTCACGACTACCTCACAAAGAAGGACAACCCAGACTTTATAAGAGCCACCACCCTTGAATATATCAACCAAAACTGGAAAAATTACATAAAAATCTATACAGACGGATCGAAAAACACAAGTAATAACACAGGATCAGCTTTTGTTATACCTGAGCTCGACATACAAAATGGTTTCAAACTTCCAGACAATATGTCTGTATACACTAGTGAACTGATTGCTATAATTAAGGCTCTCGAATGGATCATCGAGCACAAACCAATCTGTGCGGTGATACTCAGTGACTCCCTTAGTGGACTCACATCAATCAAAAATTCTATATCTGACAGTAGACCTGATCTCATACACAAAATAGAATGTATATGCACACAAATACACAACGAGGGTATAGACGCCATTTTAGCATGGGTCCCCGCGCATGTCAACATCAGAGGTAACGAAGCAGCCGACAAAACTGCCAAAGACAGTCTTGCTAAAGCTACACACGATGTGCCAATAGGATTAGGATATAAAGAACTCAACACTATCATTAGACGCAAAATAGATAGCAAGTGGTAAAAGGAATGGAACGAAGAAGAACGTGGACGGTGGTTACATAAGATCCTTGATGGAGAGAAAAGACAAGTCCAGGGATTCCAGTTAGACAATAAACGTGATGACCGCATAATCACCAGATTAAGACTAGGCAAAACCGGACTTAAATCACATCTGTCCATGCTTCTGAAAAACACCTCACCCCTCTGTACCGCATGCAACAATGTAGAAGAAACAATAGAACATGTCTTACTTGAATGCCCTAAACACTACCCACAACGCGAGACACTTAGAAACGTATTAAAAGAATTCAACACTCCCTTAACATTACCAGCGATATTAAACCCTAAGCCTCCCATTAGAAAACAGGTATTCAAGTCCTTAATAGATTTTATAAAAACTGCTGGCTATTATTCCAGTATATAACACTACCCCCGTGCATGCGCAACACTAACTAACAATGTCAGCATTGGCCAAAATTTCTCTTTTGGAATAAGATTTAGGCAATGTGGGCACCGGAGATACCATGTTCCGTGTGGGCCGGTTACCACATTAGTCTCAAAAATCGGAGGCCAAGACCAATCAACATCCCTGCGACAATATTGGCCAAAAATCTCTCTTTCGCAATAAAATAGGCAATGTGGGCACCGGAGATACCATGTTCCGTGTGGGCCGGTTGCCACATTAGTCTCAAAAATCGGTGGCCAAAACCAATCAACATCCCCGCGACAATATTGGCCAAAAATCTATCTTTCGCAATAAAATAGGCAATGTGGGCACCGGAGATACCATGTTCCGTGTGGGCCGGTAACCACATTCGTCTCCAAAACCTAAAGGCCGCTACCAATTCAACAACCAAGGACATAAATCATTAGCACACGTCCAAGAAACAACCACGCACACAGATAATGTCACTCACAAAAATGAATACTACATAGTGTTTCATCTTATACTTTCAGAAATGGAGATGAACACGATGAAGGTCCTCATCAAACAGACAACAAACAGAACACTGACGACGACAAAAAAATTTAAACAGCACCTCACGGCACACCGAAGACCAAAGACGGGCTGGACAAGACTGAAAACAGAAGACGGATGACGATCACAAGAATACCAACATCGCCGCACAACAAGAAACCTCCGGAACCAGAACATCACATCCTAAACCACACCGACACGATAACCCATAGATGACACCGAACTGACGCCTTGACACAGAATATGATCCTTTGACTTTCACGCAATATAGGACGTAGACCTGCCGTCCTGTGCCCCAATACACACTCCAAGCAATTGTTACAGGCACAGATTTCTGGAAGAACCCACCCTGTTCCCAAGGGCGTCCTTACGCCCATGGTTCTCCCAGTTTTTTCTGGACGGCTTTGTGCGTTCAAATGGGTACCAAGACAAAGGAATCATACACGCGATTACAGTGAACTCATATTTACCAGTATAACTTAACCAAAAACCAAAAAGAGACTTACGAACTTGTACATATAGCGATTCTTATTTACTTCTATTTATATCTCCTACTAATCTCTCATTGTTATTTAGTTATTTATTTATTTATTTATACATTTAGCACTGGAAAAGAAATTCAATAAACAAAGTAATGTACCGCGAAATTCAAATAAAACATTGAGTTGATGGGCCGCGAAATCCGAATGGGAAGCGGCCCTTAAACTACAATTTCAATCGAATTCTCCTTCAGATCAGGAGATAAAAATTCACCAGGTGGGTGATCCACTCCCTCTTCCACCTTTTTCAAACGAAAGTCACCTTTTAAGCACAATCATACATGTATAAATAGAATACTCATGGAATCTTAACGAAATGAGAGGAGAGAGGGACTGTTCAGGTAGTTTGTAAATATCGATATTTTTTATTCTATTGATTCTGTTAAATAAATCCTGCCAACAGACCTCGTTACCAGGCGCGCTGAGGTTTTCGTTTCGAAAGGAAATAAGAGAGACTGGCTGACAATACCACACGTACTCTGTGTCTGTCCGTTGTACAAGATAACGTGCAATATATGGGAGCGTATCGCTACGCTTCTAAACGGAACATTTACAAATACCATAGACTTTTTAAACCCACTCTATCGGCACAATGTTACTGTTTATCGTGAATATACAACGAGATAACCTTAATAGTCAACACGTCAACATTGCTACTGCATATCTTTATATCTTTTACAAATTGCCCCTTTGACGAAAGAGCATTCCCTCTCCACCCCCAACTGAAGCATGACGCACACATTCGCCGCCAACTCAATTCGAAATAGGTATTAGGATTTAGGACACTGGTTGTCCACTTAAGATCTGACTTAAATCTGACATTTCAATGATTATATAGAAACCCTCATATATAGAATGAAGCTGAAATGAGAAAGACGGTATGAGAATTTCAAGCTTTAGAAATAAACACATACTCGAGTAAATTGCTGTTGGAATCACAGTCCCCAATTTCATAAAAGTCAATCAATGCTAACTGAAAAAAGTTATATGATTTCAATTGCGCTGTCGGCGTTAAGAAACAGCAAACTCAATATATCACAAAATAACATTACCAGGTTGGAGAATATTCAGAAAGATGCCATTCGAACAATCACTGGACTAACACGAAGTGCTAGTTCAGAAACTCTTTATTGTGAGGCTGGTCTTGAAACACTTACACAAAGACGTCAGTTCCATCGACTTGTAATGTTCTATCGCATTGTAAACGGTACTGCGCCTTTATCCTTACAATGTCATCTCCTGTCAACTCCCCTTGCACGTAATCCGTACAACATACGTCCCCAAAACGAATTTACGCCATTTATGTGTAGGACCGAATTATTTAGAGGATCATTCTTTCCAATTACAGTGCGTGAATGGAATATTCTTCCTCATTCCATTAGAACTTGTCCTACAATTTTTGCTTTTAAACGTGAACTACGAAATTTATCTTTGCTGACTAAGCCTCAAACATGGAATTATGTAGGTTCTCGTAAAGAAAATGTATTTCTATGTCGACTTAGAAATGGATGTAGTAACTTGAAAAGGCACTTGTTTGATAATTTTTTATCAGAAAACACACAATGTAATTGCGGCCACTGTGATGAAACTGTTACACATTTTTTGTTTCATTGTCCATTATTTACAACTCAAAGAGCTGATCTCTTAAATAATCTTTCGACCATCTACAATCTAAATCTACCAACAGCCAGAACACTCTTATTTGGTGACCTCGACAAAGATGAAGCATCTAATATATCAATTCAAAAATATCTTGGAAATTATATAACAAACACTAAACGATTTCAATGACCATTACAAATACATTCAAAATTAAGCGACCATTGCAAATTCTAACATTGTGACATCCTGAGTTTCTTTAAACATTTAAGGATCATCTTAAGTAACACACAAATGGAACACGATAATTTTATATATAATTATTATTATTATCTATGTAGTATCTTTAATTGTTTATTTTTCAATGCTTACTGGCCTCCTCTCCTTATTTCTCTTATTGGGTTGTTTTTTCTGTAAATTGTCTGATGTATTTCATTGTATGTGGGAGACGCGCTATAAGCCTGACTTACTGCGCTCCCATCACTCTGGTGTAAAATAAAATAATTTAAACCAAACTCAGATATAAATTCCAAATATATATGCGTGCATATACGACACGAAATGGACACATACCACCAAGCAATACTTCGTATATTGCGTAACCATTCGTGACCATTGCCATGTCTTATTCCAGACATGTACTGAGACTGAGTTAAAGTGAGATCATCCTTGGAGCTTTTCATCTCAAATCCTGTTAGATATGCGATGACACGACTTCCAGTATCTTCTCAAACAAGTCTCATTGTTGTAGTCATCAATGACAGGCTTGGGATGAAAGAAGTGAACTCATGGAATAATAATTACTAAACATAACCGTTGTGGTGTGCTAGCCTGATGTACCCATTAACTGATTTGAGCACATACCCTACCATACTTCAAGTGTATAATACCTCCTCTGTGGGGATAATATAAAGATTTTATCCACTTATAATGATCCTGTGGATGTCTGGGTAGACATCTCTGTTATTATATGTCGTATGCACCCTAGTCAGTATCGTGAACCTAGAGGCATCCAGGAATCAAGTCCGACAGTCATATACGGGGACCAGTGAAATATTCTTGTGCATATATCATAGCGATCATCATAATTCTAGTGTCAGATCGGACATTCAGTAAGCTATCGTCGGCCATAAGATGTCCAGCGTCCACAATCTTTTAGAAACTCCGATAAAAACCAACAACCAAGAAGGTATAAAATATAACATAAACACAGTTTAAAATCGTTCAAGAAGCGGACAACACTTTTCAATGAAGCTGATGGAATGTCGTGATGTTCCTATCACAAATCCGTATCACTGGCCAGTGTTAGTTTATCTCGAGTATGATGTATCTCAGTCATGCTTTGACGTTGAATGTTCACATAAACACCATGGGTTATCCTGTATTATAGGTGTTTATACTGATTTAGTATCGGTTTAATTGTATTATTAGGCCCAACAAGCGTGTTATAATTTGTATAATCGCATTTTTACATATTGACGAGACATGAACGCGTAATTCGATTATTTATAGAGCATGATTAAACTATTATTTTAAGATGCAGCACTGCTATATGTTATAGAACAATTAACCTCGAACATTCCCCTCCAAGCTTACTTCATTTTTCCTAGAAATCCCCTTAAAATGTCGAAAAATAGTCTAATTTGGTTCAATTTCCAGAAAAAAATCTGGAAGAGCGTTTTCAATTAAATTTCTTTCTCACGTTCCCTGGTCCGATATCAACTTAAAAGGGCGAAGAAAGTGGAGGTCAACCTGCCCGTATTTTGTAAGATTTTCTCTCCGTAAATGAGTCCTGATTTTTAGGCACACCTAAGGGGTCATAAATGAGGTAGGACAAAATTTACTCCATGACCCCGATCACCGTGTAGACGAAGCCAGCCATCGATCTGTGCGTGCTCGTTAGCAGCGTTGATAATGCTGAATAGGATGGTATAGATATAAGCTATTAAGAAGACAGGAAGGATCATCATGTAGCAGAACACGGGAAGTCTATCGTATTCTGAAAATAGCCATTGCTACGAAACTGTGGAAAGCCACATAGATGTTTATTTTAGTTCAGCGAAATGCCACATATTATTGAAGCGAACGCAACTCTGGCCTCAGGTTGCGGTCAAGCGACGTCACATGTTGCAATACATGTAGGTTACACACGTCATCAATGAGTGGCATAGCCTATGCGACATACATGAGAATCGAGTTGATAAACACGATCGTTTTCAAGAATCTGTTTTTGACTTCTGAATGAACATCCGATATATTTCAAGAAATTGGCAATATCTGAACACCAGGAACACTCCATACAGACAATATGAAGAATAAACAACCCTGACTGTCCAAGTTCTGACGATTTTTCAGTACCACGTACGGCCGCCTCGCTCGTTTCGCTATCGCCAATTCCAAATTTATATGAAATTAATATAATAAAATACAAAATAGTTTCTTACAATAGTTTTCACTGATGTCAGCAGGACATGCTGATGTTCTTAACATCAAATCCTAATCGCTGACCATTATTGACCGTTATTGACCATTATTGACCATTATTGACCATTATTATGACCATTATTGACCATTATTGACCATTATTCTTCAACCAAATGAATTTCTAAATCATTTTTCAGAGTATTTATCTCAGTGACGCTATAATTGTGCCTGTTCTTTTGATCACCATGGATAGGAACTCAAGTTCGGAGGTTGGAGTCTAGAATGTGCACATTTACTACCCTCTGAATGACTGAATATTAGCCCTGCTAGGACACATGAACACAATCTGGATTTCGATCTCAGAACTTCCTCTGTTGTGGAAGTTGAGATGGCCGAGTGGTTTAAATCGCTTCCATTTACTGCCGGTGGTTTGGTGCCAAACTCAGAGGGCGCGGGATGGCCCAACCAGGACAAGTATTTGTGCTTTACCTAGAAAGTGTCATCCTTACAATAATTGGGAATAAATGCTACCTACTTTCTAAATGGCATTAGTATATACACTGACACCGTGCCCGTGATTTATCGACGATGCTATCGTCAATTGTATGCAAGTAACATGCTCCCCATCATGGTATTACCAAGTGCCATCTTACCATCGGTATAAAAAGTCAACGACCCAGTTTCCTATTTGGAAACAAGATTCACAAGCTCGAATACAATGCAGCCTGATGAATAGTAGCCTATCAATAGCTATGTATATTTGAAACACGGATAAATGCTTTCCGGATAATGGATGATTCAAATAGAGACTGAAGCCGCAGATCACCAACTCCTCTACGATTGTCTCACAGCTTATATCATAAAGGTCTAGTCCGTCTATCAATATTAAGCCGTCGTCCATTAAGAATTTTCTCGTACATAATCCAAAGACCTAATTCATATAACAGCATTAGCATAATGAAAAAAACTTACAGTTATAGTCATACAACTTTTAGAGCGGAAATCTTGCTTGGTCCAACCATAAGAATGAGTTATATTTACCAAGATAATTCTTGTATAAATATTCTTTTAGACCGTGTACTAAGCTTGACAATTACAATGGCGGTGAAAAATGATGCCGTTGTGGAGGCTAAGAATGTCCAGTGGTTACGAGTATCCGGACCATACCTTCTATCCCAGCTAGGACACTTTTCTCTACGTTGGGGGCAAGTGTCCGTCCTTGTTTGCAATATAAAAGGATATGAAAGGGGACACTAATCACCAGGACATTCTTATCCATCACACCGTCATACTAAGGAGAACTCACATCATTTTGACAGCAGAATGCATCTCTAGAGCCAGAAATGATTCCGTTATGATTTGTATATCAATCACGCTTTAATGTAGATGTTCATATAGACACCTGAATGACCGTAGCACCAGCGTTAAGCGATAATATACGAATTCATTGAAAACAGATCCAATCAAACAACAAACTCCGCAGGGTTTCACAGTTGCAACATAACTCTTAAACCATCCAACAATAATTTGTTCGAGGGATAACAGATTAGTACACACTTAGGATGACTTTGTTTGGGGGAAATATGCAGTTCTGTTGACCGCGGTCGAACATAAAACTGCATATTCACCTCAAAACAATATTTACTTTTATATTATGCTACATTATTGGGACGTATCACCACATTATTGGAACGTATCACCAAAGTGCAACGAAAGATCTGTCACAACCATAGCGCTCCGGAGATATATTATATTATAGCAAGAAACTACCGGCGTGTTCATGTTTTATATTTTAATTCCGCGCCCCCATGTTTGGTGCTAATTGTCTCTTGTGAACGATCTATCGATTTTGGACTTGAGATTTATTCATTGTCAAAGGCTGACTACTGAATGTCTTCAATTTGTAAAAATAATAGTAAAGTTTTGTGTCAGTTGGTGCCTAACGCCTACGCGTTTGTCTTCGAGGCAAGCGGCCTTCCGACATTTGATCTCGGTCTGTATCAGTAACAGTCACAGTTTACGGCAGAGCGTATCGCTAATTCTCTTTCATGTGTGACTTAAGACTGACATATCGCCAAGCGCTGAAGCGGGGTCTGAATTCCCGTGGGTAGGAAATAAACTTTCTCGAGTCTAGCAAACAAACGCAATACTGATTAGAACCGAAACAATGTATTTACTCGACAGGTAACTGGCTAGCACTTTCCATAACGTAAAACTCTCCTGGGATATTCTCAAAGTAAAGAATGCAAAGAAATCAATATTGCCAATCGGCTAAAAGGAGACACATTTGAGGATGAAAACTGGCATTAAAAGTCATTCTAATACATAATGTTTGTTAAAGAGTCGGCTTTCCTTGATCAATTACTTCTCGGGTGAACAGGGAGAGAATAAACTCAAGAGTTGGTTAATGTAACAAGGTACCACGTACAGATAGAAAGAATGACACTGGAGAAACGTTGCCTGGACATGGTGGTTTATGATCTAAATGTTTTTGTACTTTGGGGTCTGGTTTGGTTTTCGTGACTCTCATGTGGCTTTCCAGTATGTCTCTGCGTTTGTGTTACAAACATGGCTCTATAGAAATTCAAATCAAAGGTTTACAATGATAGGAGCATCATGCCCCTGGTGTTGTCGCCACAGAATATTTTCAAAACCAAACAATTATGTTTTGACATTTCTGTGTTGAAACAACGATATTCGCAATATATACTGTTAAAACAAGCCGCTCGGCCACTAACCCAACTACTAAACTGCTACTACTGTGTGTAATCGGAACTTTCATTCGAGTCGAAATTTCAAAATTCCTTGTACCCCATATATCAAGCGATCGCCAGTATGGACTCTATACTATACGCATGTTAACGTGATGAAACAGAAAGACAAGACGTTACAGAACCTTTACCAGATCCCTACAGCTCGTAAACGAAGCCACCAGACTCTTGTTGGACTGGGCTCATCAGTCGTCGCGATAAACAAACATAGTTTCATCCATGACACACCCTATTACGTTCCTGTGAGCATTGACAAAATGTCATAGTAAACCACCCCATCGCCACCATGGCAAGTACGCACAATGGTCAACATAGAGCAGAACGGCTAAAAATTACTGACACTGTGTCTATGATTTATCGATGATGTTATCGTCAGTTGAATGCACGGTAAACATGCTCTCCATCATGGATGTACCAACTGCCATCTTACCATCAATATAAAAACATCAATTGCCCAGATTCTCTTTTTTGAGACAATATTCACAAGCTCATATACAATGCAGTCTGATGAATAGTAACTCCTCAATATTTATGTATATTTGAAACCAAAATAGCTGGTTTCCTGATCACGGATGATTCAAACTACAGCCACCAATCACCAACTCCTTTGCGATTGTCTCACAGGTTATAACTCTTGGCGAGCGAAAAAGCTTGATTGATGCTAACCATAACAAAAAGTAATAGTTCCCCAGATAATTCTTGCGGAAATAAATTGAACAGAGAAAGCGACATTTTCAACTATTCCATGGTTTACTAATCACTATGCAATGGAACGCTTTAGCAGTTCAGCTGTACAGTATTAGTGGTATCTAGCTGGAAAATGCCATGTCGGTTCCTGAGTTTTACCATTTTTACCAATTATCGAAAAAAGGAAATACCTGTGCGATAATCCAAAGGAAAGACAATTTCCGCCATTCTGGAAACGTAATAGCTGTTCTGATAAATATTCTGATTGCGAATAAATCCATCCAACTACATGTAGACGAAATCACCTAACATTCCACCAAGTAAAGTCATCCATAAATATTTCACGGGAACCATGACCAAACCAATATATTGAAATAACAATGAACGTCCAGATGAAGATTAATATTATTTGTCTAAAATTTCATTAGTTCCAAAGCGTTTCATTCTATTGTTCAGCAATATCGCGTTGTATTGCGACAGGATTATGGGGAGAGAAATGCCTTATTTGAAATAATTGGCGACATACGCCTTGAAATCACTCACATTTGTCTGCGAAGATCATTTTGTTGAAGTTGAAAAATTTGTTTTACGGAGTGAATGATATACATGCATATACATTGTACATATATAGTGCTACGTCAATACAATACCGAACATGTACCATTAAATTTGGCTCGGAACGAGTAACCCAAACTGTTTGACCCAATATTATTGTGTCTAATACCTTTCGACCCAATATGGTCCCTATCAAACCTAGTCAGTTTCTGTAGAATTTCAAAATATCACGGGCAAAGTAAAAGCAGAATACAATAATTTTAACTACTCAACTGGCAGTGTATACTTTAATTATTTTTGGGTCAAGCAAGATCACATGCTGCTATAGGTTACATTTGTTATCAGTGTGTGTCACAGCGTGTGCGACATTTGAAGTCGTGGAGTACTTTACTTACTAGAACTTTATCAAACGATACACCGATACCGTCATCATGACGTCTCGATAACGTCATAATTTTGAAACATCATTCGACGTCAATTTTATTTGAATTTTCCATATATACATACACTGGATCGCCTGAGCGAGCAGCCCCCAAGCCTGGGCTCGGTAGCTCAGTTGCTAGAGGAGTGGCGTCGGAACGTAATTGAAAGTGGGGGGAGGCCCAGTATCACATCTCAACAGGCGAGGGTCCAGGGGCCGGGTAGGCCCCGGAAGCTCCGGGGTTCTAGATCGCCGGAGATGCGTTCTGAGCATTTTCCCGGAAATAAAACTGATCATACTGCATGCAGATTTATGGTTCTATTTTCACGAGTTTTTCGCAATTATAAGCAAGCATCGATATTGAAAACATCACATCTTATGCCTGCTTCCATTTGACTTTCTAGTTATATTTAAAACATAGAAAACGATGACATTTAGTTCTTGGAAGGGAAACCAATATGCCTACCGATACGATTCATTCACTCAAAGATAAAACAAGGAAATCCTCACAGTGCAACAGGCGAGGGTCCAGGGGCCGCCTAGGCAGATCTCCGGGGTTGCGTTCTAAGCGTTTTCCTGGAAATAAATTCGAGCATAATGTATGCAGATTTATGGTTCTATTTTCACGTTTGTTTCGCATTTATAAGCACGCATCGATATTGAAAAAATCATACTTCATGCCTGAATCCATTTGACTTTCTAGTTATATTTAACACATAAAACAAACGATGACCTTTACATCATGGAACATTCGAACCAAGTTGATACCGATTCATTTACACAAAGCTGAAATAAGCTATCCTCATAAGAGGCCCCGGAAGCTCCAGGGTCTCGAGTTGCCGGAGATGCGTTTTACCGGAAATAAATCTGAACACTATATAATCTATATAGATTTATGGTTCTATTTTCACATTCGTTTCGCATAATCACGAATCGATATTGAAGAATATACCGGACTCCATTTGACTTCATGGTTTACCACAAACAAAACAGGCCTATAACGCACCACTACACGTCCTGGCACTCTATCTGTAATTTTCATGTGGGGACATGGTCAGTTAGGATTGCCGAAATGTGGGGGGGATTGCCCCACGCCTCCGCTTCCGACGCCACTGTAGAGTGGTGAATTCGATCATTTATAACATAAAGCTGATTGGAGCTGCAGTCGAAACACTGAAAATCTTCAAATAGTATATATGTAAAATGTATCATATTGGCTGTTGTCACTTGCATTAATAATGTATATAGGATCGACCATGTGAGCTACTCCCACGCTGTGCTTGGTAGCTCAGTTGGTAGAGCGGTGGGCTGGTTTCCTTAAGGGTGTCGTCTCATTTCGCCAACTTTTATTCTTCTCTTACCAAAATGTCGAGTTGGCGAAATGAGACTGGCACACGTGTGAAAGCCGCGTGGTGGATATATCACAATAGCTGGATTAAGACAACTTAACACATGGGGGTTCAGTGAGATTAAGAAAATATTTATTCTGTACATATCAAACTGTTATATCATACATAGAAACAAAATTCATAGAATACAAGTTACATGTTATTTTTCAGCATATGAAGCTCTGTCAGCAAATCCAACGGGGACTGATATTTTCATCAGCAAGTCTCTGTTTCAACACAACTAATCTCTCGTCCAGTTTTCGGTACTTGCGCCTCTTTGGAGTAAATCTGGCACCTAGTTCAAGTTGAGATATTTTCGTTTCGGTGACGGACTGTTCCCGTTTCAGCAACCTGATGAGTTCGAACAAGTTCGGATGGAACTTCCCGGCGACAGAATTTATCCTATGGTGCCATCCCTCGATACTGTTATTTGTGCGAGACCCCTCTGTTTGATAACTGTTGACCGCTTCTCTCTTGCAGGAAACTAGCCTATGTTTATGTATACTATGATTGTCTTTTTGAATTTGGTGCTAATATTGTTATATGGATATGGAATAGGTCTTTGGATTATGGACGCGGATATTCTCTAATGGACGACGGCTGAATTATGAATGACGGACTAGACGCTTGTATGATGATGGTTCCATACTCTCTTGTCCCAGCCTCCTTCGATCCAGTATTCTGTCACATAGTCCATAGATTGGGTGCACTGTTCATTTAAAGGGGACTCGGCCATAGCGTTCAACCTCGTCTACATCTTCTATGTATAGTATAAACTTGGTCGAATACAGAATGCAGTGGTTTCGTGGATATGGGCTTGTTCCCCGATATGAGATACCAAGTTCATTTCAAACTTTATTTATAGTCGGAAATTGATACAGCGATAAAAGAAAAACATTGCCTGAGACAGC